>UZAF01017095.1:0-54928 GCA_900617895.1 Haemonchus placei | reverse complement strand
ATAAGAAATTAAAATAGTGAAGCATGTAAAATAATAAGCAGTTAGGCAAAATACCTCTCCAAATGAAATAGATGGTTCGTTTTTTTTTCCTTCTCCAGATGAACCACCGTCCTCAGCCGTTTGAAGTTAGTGTTCAACAGGGATGAGTAGAGTTTTACTTATGATCAGAGTGAGCAAGGAATTTGACAATGGAAACGCTTGTTTTCAAGTACCTCTGATAGAGAAACGCTAGCACACGAGTTCTCTTCCATATACTGGTCATCAGTAATCTTGATACCTGACTATATTCAGTATATATGAATCCCTTTTTATATATTTCCAATAGAATTTTTACATTCCATTACTTTCATGATTATCCTTTTCATATTCGATAACGTACAGGCTATTCCCAACCAGTCGGAACGCCCTGATTACGCCAGGCTTCCCTTCTTGTTATAGGGTCGGATTGGCATTCCATGCCACTTTGCTGAACAGATGATTCACTTCTGATGACTGATGTTCCGATGGTGGATCCACACGAATTCGGGGTAATATAAATGGGACACGGACCACAGACTTATCGGTAGCGTCCGCAAACGCTCGGCAAATTGCTAAATGCGCATATGAATTCCTTCTATCGATCAAATCGATGTGCTTAATTCATTGCCGATATATTAGAGTAGCGGCAACCAGCACTCGAACATCCGAAAACACAAAATATGTAACAAATAGACATCCGACTTCTTTTTAGTGTAAACAAAATGATTTGAACATCGGCTACTCTCGCAAACTTGATATGCAGCAGATGTTTCCGCAAGTCTAAGAAGAAGAACATACCACCATCACAGAGCGTAGTGAAGAGGAGTCTCTATGTAAGAAACGATGGATATTTAATTTTCCGGACGGATTTTATGGTTCAAACGATTTCGAAATCACCGGAAAACGAAATTTCCGCTTTTCTTTTTCGCCTTGTTTTGGTCAGTTTAAGTTACTCCCGACCATGACTCCTCTCGTAATGAATGGAACATTCGGTCAGCTAGATAACACACTTTTATTTTTTATCGCTATTTTTACAATCAATAGGCGGTTTGAGTGAGCTCTTTGGTTCTCCAGCTCCTCCCAGCACCCGTCCAGTGTGACTTACAGCTCGATAATCCATGCCATAGTCAGCCATTTGAAATAACCTGTCCATTTCCTGTAACAAATTAATCATATGAGGAGATCACCTCTCCATCACAACATGTACATTCAATTGTAGTAGCGTGGCCTGCACCAAATAAACAATTTAATATATGAATGGATAAATAACTCCCTTTGCCTCTGCCCTATACTAAGAGAGAAAAATATCAATATCAACTGCGCCGACGGATGAAAACCTATTCAGTTTGAACAATTCACTGATCAAGACGACCTAATAATATAAGTCTCGCAAAGCAGAGAAAACATTGTTCCGATTATAGGATGTTTATGAAAACACTTCAATGATTTGCAACACCGAAATAGTCGGGAGCAGAGGGTATCTTTTGGAGTGGTCGATTAACATCGAGAGCCTCAGTTTCTAATCCTCGGCCTTTCAGTAAACTGGCCATCGCACACTGCTGTGCGCGTTGCAACGAAGCAATTACCTCTATCAATGGTCTGTCTGTCTACCAGCTAGAGTTCTATCTCGCTCGTCACTTTCCACATTGCACAAAACGCTATGAATCCGATCTGCATTGATAGGAATCACAAAAATTGGACTCCGCCCCAACTACCTAACATTTTTCTTATACTCTAACAATCTTCCGTCATATCATCTCAAGTTTGCTAAAATAGCAATGAAATAGCCTCAGTACACTGGGCCCAGCCGTCTCCGGCGTCGAACGGTATGGTGACCAGTGAGAGGCAAAGAAATCTCGGGTTGCGCAGGACGACTTGGATTTGGAACCATGGCAGCACTCCCTCCACATGACACGGAGAATGTTTCCTACTTTATACCTACAACGCGAGAACAGTCTCGTCCAATGCCGCTCTCCATGAGCTCCTCGATGCAGCTAGCTACATTAAGTAGCATGTGATAGCGCTGCAAGAAACCAAGAGCAGGAGAACCGACGTACGACCAACGAATGGTGGAACCTTCATCATTCGTAGTGAGGAGCTTCTAGAGAAAGGTCGGCGGCGTTGGTTTCGTCGTGTACCTATCTGTCGTCATGTCGCCGATTCTCACGAGGTTCAGTCTTCTCTCCTTGCCACCTTACGCTTACGGCATAAGCACTTGTAGATCACCTCTACCGTCAACTGCTACTCCCCAAACTCTACAGCTAGCGAAGTACTGTCGATGCGTTCCACGACCAACTAGAGGAGATTAGCCACAACAAAAAGCCCTACAAACTCGTTGTTGGGAATTTCAACGCTAGGCTTGGCGAAACACAAAAGGAGATCAGGATTAGAAAACTCGGAATGGGGGACAGGAAGGAGAGCGGAAGCTGGACTCCTGTGCGCGGCTCTACTTTTCCATGGTAACTCTTTCTTCCAGATGAAGGAACGTCGCCGCTGGACATGCGAGTCTCCAAACGGTACAACTCATGCTGAACTGGTCCACATATAAACCAACAGAAAGAGGTGCTTACTAGTTGCTGGGGTGGTACCATATTTTTGCAGTGGTTCCGATCATCGACTACTACGCAATAAGACCAAATTCAGTCATAGTCATAAACTGAAAAAGATCTCTCAACATCGCGCAGAGCTCGAAGAAAGTTGTATATGACGAAGATGTTCTGAATGACGCCTCGTCCCGATACTGGCAGGTCTTGGATGACCCGACCAAAGACTACGGCGGGCTGGTTCGGGGTCTCCTTACTTGTACAGAATAGGCCGAGCTCAAGTGAATACCTCCGCTTGAATTTGAGATGCGACGAAGGATCTTCTCAGGACAAGAAGGAACTTGATGCTTGACCAGAACGCCATATAACTTGAAGGCTGCAAGCGAATATCAGCTGCAGGCAAGCAGTGCGACAAGACCTCGAGCTCGAGCCAGGGGAGGAGAACACTGGAGGCAGCCCTGAACAGAACTATCCTGAAAAAATGCCACCGGATCCTCCAGACCACAGTACTCCACTTCCGGTGTTTGAAGAATGAGAAGGAACACTCACAACATCGAGATTTGACATGGAATATGTTACACGGAGGTTTTACACCAAACTGCATCGATAAACCTTACACATGCGAAAACCAAAAATCCGCCATGGCGGAACAGCACCTCGGATCCTTCCTTCGGAAGGGAGAACTGCGATTTTGAACATGAAAAGGGGAACTACTCCAGGCCCCCGCAAGATCTCATCCGTGCAGGTGGCTACGAACTTCATGCGCATCTCGCAACACACATGGCATCCTACTTCCAGGAGGAGAGGATGACCAACCAGTGGAGGAACTCGCAGATGGTCATTCATCACAAGAAGGGAGACCGGGATGATCTTCGCAATTACCGCCCGATAAGCTTGCTAAGTGTGCTTTACAAGCTGCTCACGAAGACCATTCTTACTCGCATATCATGAACATTGGATGACTTCAACCTGTAGATCAGGTCGGGCTCCGGAAGGGACTCAGCTGCTCAGACCACATCCAAGCGGTCATCGCAATACACATCGAAGTGTGCCGAGAATTCCGAATGCCTCTTGTCTTTACCTTTGTTGACTATGGAAAAGCTCTTGGAAGTGACGACCAGTGCTGACAGGAAACAAAAGCGGTCCTGTCAGCACTGGTCAATCAAGTAGTGGACCCTCGCCACGTAGAAACGCTAGCTGACTGCAGTAGTCGCTTCAGCGCGAAGGTGGAGCAGTTCCAACGACCTTTCCCCATTCCCATAGGGTGCGAGACAAGACGACATTATTGCGCCGAAGCTGTACACAGCCGCGCTGCAGTGGGTTATGAATTCGCTAGATTGAGACGAAAAGGGTATTCATGTGGGTGAACGGTTCCGTTCAAATCTCCCTGCTTTGAGGATGACAACGTTCCCTTTTCAAGCAACATTGCGGAGGCTGAGACTATGCTTGCTGAGCTCAATAAAGTGGAAAAGAAGGTAGAGCTGTGAATTAACCAAACAAAGACAGTTCATGAAGAACACTTGGGCTGACGAAGGGCAAACAAGATCTATGGCGCACCTATCAAGGAGACCGTTTATCTCGGGGATTCCATGGATATAGAATATGAAAAATATGAACGACATGAGAAAAGAACTTGAGAGATGGCCGAAATAGCGCAGGCAGCCTCCGGAACTCGAAAGAGGTCACACACCATCTGCTGACCGGGAACTTCGTGCTAACCTGTTCGATTCCAAGTTCTTCCTGCGCTCTGTACGAGTCGGAGACTTGGAATCCACGTCAAAGGCTTTGAGCACAATCACAAAGCGCTAGAGTGATGTCTTTTGAGGTTTGATCGGCTCACTCACTACCTCCAATATGCGTAGAATGTCTCGACTCCGCGAAAAGGTGGAATACATGAACAAGGCAAAATTTTGCTGGGCCGGCCATATAACGAGAAGGGGTGATGACAGAAGAAGAAGAACAGCCGAGTGGGCGGCCGTAGGATCTTCACGATCTAAGGGTAGACCTGCTGTGAGATGGGGGAAGTGCTCTCCGATCACGTGTAACAGCTGCGAAAGCAACTGAACAACTGCTCACATCACCATCTTCGTCGAAGTCTGAGTCTACCATGGATGGGGATCGTGAAAGACAGAAGCGAGTGGTTTGTTGCTGGTAGTCGCACATGAGCGAAGACGAGCCGTATATGTATAAGTAAGTATCATCTCTGCGCACACCACGCCCATGGGGCACCTCCCATTCGGTAATTTTTTCAAACGACTCTGGGTTTTCCCAACTTCCGAAAGAAGTAAGTGACATCATGATACAACAATATCCTCCACTTCCTCCCATCTAGATTGGGTCCGCTCAACCTGAACTTCTGGCTCCTCTTCCAGGAATTGGGCCATCACCTATTCTAAGTCTAGGTAACATTTTATTTTGTTACCTCGGCGGTTGAAAACTGTTGTTTATATCGTAACGTTGCCTGACACATGCCTTTTACACATTGAATTTGATCAGACCCTGACAGAAAAAGATAGGGCGTTCGGAAAGCATCTGTGTAAAGTCCAAGAAAAACTCGGATTCTACCAAAAATACTCCGGTAGTTTGGTAAGAACGCTATAAAAGGGCCCTAACCGAATGCATGTGCACAACATAATCGAGGATATCGCAATAGGTTGATCAGATCGAAGCTAACCTCCGATCCAATAACTTTCACTTCAACGGCGGTATATCAGGATTCGAACCTGCATAGAAGTATGTGTCCGGTATGGCAGTTCGGCCGTTACAAGCAAGGAAAAAGGAAACCGATATGTTGTGCGCATCCTATTCGGTAGCATCCTCATACAACAATTTCATGGCAACTCTCGGAAGATACTTTCAAAATACGGTCTATCTCGTTTTTAGCAGAGAGTCAATGAACGACTCAACAGAAACATTAGTGACTCATCCGCAGGCTGCAGAAATTCTGATTCGATATTTATCAAGAGTAACCTTGTGAAAAGATGAAACGGTGAAAATGTAGTTGGGGGGGGGGGGGACCCATCCGAAGGTCAGTATATCAAGAAATGAACTCAGTCTAACGTGTTAGTCCTTGTCATATCAACACTGTATCGGATGCGTAGAGAACGATGGGAACCGACCTCTAGCTCTTTTATGCGGTTTCAGCTAAGGAAATTTAGTTTCAAATACGCCTAGGTAGGGTAGGAGCACCTGGGTGGTGGGATGATTACCTCCTGCAGAAAAAAGAAAAAATGAAGAAAACTTGTCCACCGCGGTGCTCCTTCCTTACGAAAGCCCTCATTTGAAAACTGGCATGTCCGTGATATAACACGACATAACGCGCTTCACTGACGTCATTACTTGATATAGTGACCTTCGGATGGGTGGCCCCCCTCCCCCCAACTACATTTTCACCGATGAAACATTTTCCTACATTCTATCCGAGAAATTACTCTTATTCAAAGAATTTGAAAATTCAAAAACCAAAATTACCTGCTCCATTAATTTGGACCGATCGGGCAGGAATTGTAGTGTGGGACAGTTCACACCTATCGAGTCCGCCACTGCTTTTCTTAGAGAGTGACGCTGACGCTCCAGACATTCCTCAATCTTCTAGAACCGGTTGCGTTATTACACGGCAGATAGTAAAAAAAGGTGAATTGTTGTAGACATTGATAAAGAGGTTCCACATACTAAAGCGCTTAGAAGAACTCGGTTAAACAGAAATCTTTCTACTTTTTCCCAAATGAGTTCAATAATGTTTTACTTTGTAAGCGGTGTCCACACATGGAGTGTCCTGACCGAAGCACACTACTTTGCCGCGAAAAACAAAAAGAGCTACACGATGATGTACAAGATTTTCATTGCGGCTGCAAATCTGTCATTGGAGTGAGCACTTTTCAAAATTCTTCGCACGCTGCCACGTATTCTTGTTTCACATTCTGACATATACCACCGCTGATACATTAAAAATGTAGCCAAATAGCAGAAGTTTCCCACTGCGGCGATGCTCGGAAAAACATTTGGAATCGATGGCCATACTATAGCAAGAATTTTGATGGTTCTACATAACAACCTCGACAATTTGCCGGAGATTCTCGGTCCCAATGCTTCTTGTAACATAATGCTGGAAAGGGAAGAGACGGTGGACAAAGAAAAAGCATCACGTCTGCACCAACTGATGTGACTTCTTTGTTGTTGGCATTGCTGCGAAATTCAGAACAAGTGATGGCTGCTCCTGGATTTAACACATAGGCAAGCTAGAAAGGCTTCCACATACCATTTTCTCACCTTGGTTTAAATCGATAAGGACAAAGGACCTTGGACAAAACAATACAGGTTCGGACATATCTAATACGACCGACTGTGAACGCCAATGGTCCGTTTTAAATACAAGCTGACACTCAAGCATGACGAGAGCTCAGGGATAGTCAATGCTCTTGGCTGAAGATAATGGGCCCTACTTGAGAACTGACGGAACGATGACTGGGAAAGGCCTTTTCTGTCACGTCATCCTACTATATTTAACGCGCTAAGTGTGTCTGTTGGTTTGTCTGTCTGTCTGTCAGTGTGTGTGTGTGTCCGTGTGTCTGCGTGTCTCTGTGTCTATGTGTCTGTGTGTCTGTGTGTGTGTCTGTCTGTGTGTGTGTTTGATCGGAAATTCAGAACTCCGGTTCCCGTCGACCTAGAGAGTTCAAATTTGGTAGGAGTACAGGCGACAGGATGGGAATACTGGCAAGTAGCAAGGCTGGGCTCCGCAGACAGGGACCGGGTTTGTGCGAAATAAATGTTTGAGCCGAAAGTCATAACTTCTGTCCCCGTGGGCCTAAAGCGCTCAAACATGGTAGGAGTACAGGCGGCAAGATATGAACACTAATAATGGGTGGCGGGGCCGGACTCCACCCACAGGGGGCGAGGTTTATGCGGAAAATCATAACTCCAGTCCCCTTGGACCTAGAGCGTCCAAATTTAGTAGGAGTACCCCAGATAGGATTGGAACGCTTATAATGGGTGGCAGGAATGGGCTCCGCCCACAAAGGGTGGGGTTTGGGCAGAAATTTATAACTACTGTCCCTGCGGACCTAGAAAGTTCAAATTTCGCACGAGTACAGGCGTCAAGATGGGGAGACGGGCGTTAGGAACCGATTTTGGGTAATCGATTTGCCGCACGCGGCTTTCACGGACCACTCATTCGCCGTTATTACACCTCTAGCGTTCTTCATACAGCTCAATCGATATGCGATCATTATTTTATGCATAAATCTACTATTAGTACTTTTGTTCTTGTATTTCTTACCTACTGCTGCATCCAGCTACANTCCTTCGCGCGCGACGCCCCTCTCACCGCGACGCGACCATTTCGTTCCTAACGCACCACACCCGTCAAGATGGGATTTGTGTGAAAAACCCAAACTTGGCTGTACAGCGTTTAAATTTGGTAGGAGTGCAGGCGGCAAGAAAGCAACACTTACGGTGGGTGGTAGGACCGGACCCTGCTCACAAGGGGCGGGATTTGTGTGAAAAACTTAAACTTGGTCCTAGAGCGCTCAAATTTGGTAGGATCGCAGGCGGCAAAAAGCAACACTTATGGTGGGTCGCAAACCGGACTCCAAATCACGCATTAGGTTCTCAAGAGCGGCAAGAGGTTCTGAAAAGTTTGTGCAAAATGGTATCGCTCCGCACTCTTCAAACTGGCAATGACTTCCTCGTAGAAATTCAAAATCCTGATCGTGAAGCTGTAGTAGAGTTTATGTAGCATCCTTGATTACTACTGCTGTATCTCCAGCATCAACGGCCTTCTAAAAATCGATGAACGCGAAACATAACGGCATTTTGTACTCTCGCGATACTTCAATGAGTCTTGTGAGAGTGTCGATATGATCGATTGTACTGAACCCTCTCAGGAACCCTGCATTCTCGCATGGCTGCCCTTCATCCAACATTCTGCCGATCCTGTTCAGGACGATGCGCTTGAAAAGCGTGTAGCTTAGAGACAGCAGGCAGACTGGGCGATAGTTACCAATATCGTCGGGATCTCCCTTCTTATACAGCAACACTTTTCTTGAACATGGGTGCTTTGAATTCCGAAAGGCGCCACGTGAAGAACCTAGCCAGATTCTGACGACAATTGGTGGCAGACTTTCTTTTTGGAAAAGTTGTGTCCTAGTTTGATCCTATTAAGACAGGCGCCGTAGAATATTTTCATCGACGGATGGCATGCCATAAGGGAGAACCGAAGAAGGGTATAATCGTCTTGCCTAAGATGCTAGGTGGGCAGTTAGGCATGGCTGTCGAAGAGATGCGAGTAATAGTCGTTGATGACTTTATCCAATGCCCTTCGAGATTCAATAACTGTTTCATCAAGACGACGAAGGGAAGTCATCTCGGTCAGGCAACTGACGAAGCCTGGTAGGCATTGGAATGCTCTTACACATTCTAGCAGCTTAGTCAATACATAATGATCTTCTCTATTTCAAATTTTCCTTTGTCGCTCCTCTGCATAGCTTCGCAAGTTTCGCCGTTTAGTGGTGAATGCCTGCCGCGCGATTGCACGCTGGCGCATCAGCTCGAGAGTCTTGAAAGAGAGTCGTCTCTTGGAGCTGCTTTTCTAGTTCTATCGTGAAGATGTTGTGTGAAAAGCCGGTTGTATTCTTCATGGGGTTGTCGAAAATAGAATCTTTCCGTTCACTCGCAAGGGAAGCGAAGTGGTCCCAGTTGACGAAGATTTCAGGGCTTCGTTTCTCAGAATTAACAGCTTTCTCCAGGAACTGAGAAGTAGAATATAGCGCAGAAGAGATGATGGTTCGAACCCGTGTAGAACCTTGGAACAACAGCGACGTCAGTTAGAGAAAACCTTCGATTAAAGATGATGTGGACTATTTCATCACTGTTCACCAGGCGTTTTGCGAACTGTTCTTAGAGAAGAGCCTCTCCAGATCCGTACAAAACGCCTGGTGAACAGTTTGCAAAACGCCTGCTGAACACGCCTTCTCTAAGAGCCTTTCCAGTTCCGTACAAAAAATACAAGTCGAAAAACACGATCTACAGATATCAATATACCCTTGCTTCTTCCATAATGCAAGCGTCCAGTACTCCGCTCCACCATTACTTATCTGGCCCATGGCAAAACAAAAAGCCAATTTGAACGTTCGCGCTCTGTGCAGTCATTTCCTTGGGATGATTTTGAATTCCCCCACCTGAGCATCATGCAAACGACCCACTATTTCCGGGCTAGGCAGACACCCCAATGACTTTTGCTTTCTGGAAAATTCTGCCAGATTTTATTTGGAATCTCTAAAGAATAGCGTGAAAGGCTCACACCTATACAGGAGGTTTCAATTGCCTGTTACTGGACTGGGTAACTTAATGAAATCCCACATAATTCGACCAAGATGAAAAATGGTGAAGAAGAAAGTGTTTCGCCGAATTCTTTTGAGCGCTGCGAAACTGCTGATCGCAGTCCTTTAGTCTTGACTTGAATTCATTTATGATAACCACGTAATCGCTTGCGATTGTTCACCCGCTAAGAAGAAAACTAACCTTGTCGTTAACGTCATCGCAAAGCCACCATACCTTCACCTCAGTGAACGAGCTATTAACAGTCACCTGCAAAAATATTATAATGAAAACATCGGGTGAAGGAGACAGAAGTGGAAAATCAAGGTGGATGAGATGTAACACGATGTGACAAGCACCTTGACGTAGTTTAATTTAAAAAGGTGGACTCAAAGGAAAGTCCTTAAGGGTTTCCCCCTTCCTTCCTGAGTTCCTGAAGTACATTGAAAGTCGTTATTACATAAGCATTCCAAAATATACGCCATAAGGGTTAGTAGCGACGCACCGTAGAAATGCAGCATCCTTGAGTGGTTTCTCTAGTAGGGAAAAGGAATATGAAATACGGTATAGAAAATGTTCTCAGAGTGATGGTTGAGTCTAAAATGTGAATTTGCGCTTCTGAGGCAGCAGAGAGCAGACTTCTCAACTACGGAACTATTTAATCACAGATGCGAAATTTGCCTATGTCACTCCTCAGCTGTACAAAGTCGCAGCTTTAAATCCATTGAATGATAAACTGAAACCCCCTCAACATTTCTGATTGACTGGTTAGATTATAGATCGCATTTTTGAGAACCTACTGACAAAGTTTCCAAATAGTAATGAAAACAACACCGGAAACTTCAACCTGCACCATGAAATACACAACGAAAACTGCCTCTCACTGCTACCCAAATTTACTATTTACTGACGTGCTGGTGTGTTCCGCAGATGACTGTGATGAATGTGCTAATTTTTCTTTTTCATGAAATGTGCCACAAACTTTGTAATATACTTTAACACTCCGATTTACTATCTGCAGCCCTCCTATTGGAGAAAAACTGAATATACGAGAAATTTTCCCTGCTCTCCACTTCTTGTCGAATGAGAGTGCATCTCAAGTCTAGTACAAAGGAACTAAGGAAGACTTTGCCAAAAAAAGGGCGAATTACCAGGCGAAATATTCTGAAGAAGATGTACGTGTCAGTTCTTTTATCCTCCCAGACGGATCTGGTACCAATTAACCGATCCCGGAGGGATGGAAGGCTTGGTTGGCCTAGGCGAATATCGATCGAGGATTCGAATCCGTGACCACGCGCGTGTGAAGTGCGCCACTTGCCACTCCACCACCTCCGCCCGGCTTTGGAGATAAGCGGAGAAAACGAAAGAAGTTAGCACAAAGAAAAACATGACAGTCTCATGTACGACAGCGACACTCGCTGAATGGTGCTGAAAATCAAAAAGAAAAGCTCTATGGAAAACAGCTTCTGGATAAAGGCGCAGCTCTATTAACTCGGCTAAAGCAAGGGAAAGCTTGTACTATCTCACAAGCAGTTGGGTCACCCAGCTTACGCTGGACCTCATTTCTTACTTTCAGTGCTAAGAAGGAGAGGCAGCCGACCTTGCCGTGCTTGAAACGGTTCTAGGCGAAAGAACGTTTGACGTAAGAAAACGTAAGAACGTTTGCTAATTAAGAAGGAACGTAGACCAAATTTTGCACGAGGTAATCATCTCACCCCCCTCCCCCTCGTCGCTTCTCCCATCTCGAGCTTTAGGTTGAGACTGAAACTATATTCTTTCGCCTAGAACCGTTCCAAAGCACGGCAAGGTCGGCTGCCTCTCCTTCTTAGCACTGAAAGTAAGAAATGAGGCCCAGCGTAAGCCGGGTGACCCAACTGCTTGTGATATAGTACAAGTTTTCCCTTGCTCTAGCCGAGTTAATAGAGCTGCGCCTTTATCCAGAAGCTGTTTTCCATAGAGCTTTTCTTTTTGATTTTCAGCACCATTCAGCGAGTGTCGCTGTCGTACATGAGACTGTCATGTTCTTCTTTGTGCTAACTTCTTTCATTTTCTCCGCTTATCTACAAAGCCGAGCGGAGGTGGTGGAGTGGCAAGTGGCGCACTTCACACGCGCGTGGTCACGGACTCGAATCCTCGATGGATATTCGCCTAGGCCAACCAAGCCTTCCATCCCTCCGGGATCGGTTAATTGGTACCAGATCCGTCTGGGAGGATAAAAGAACTGACACGTACATCTTCTTCAGAGTATTTCGCCTGGTAATTCGCCCTTTTTTTGGCAAAGTCTTCCTTAGTTCCTTTGTACTAGACTTGAGATGCACTCTCATTCGACAAGAAGTGGAGAGCAGGGAAAATTTCTCGTATATTCAGTTTTTCTCCAATATGAGGAGGGCTGTAGATAGTAAATCGGAGTGTTAAAGTATATTACAAACGTTTGTGGCACATTTCATGAAAAAGAAAAATGAGCACATTCATCACAGTCATCTGCGGAACACATCAGCACGTCAGTAAATAGTAAATTTGGGTAGCAGTAAGAGGCAGCTTTCGTTGTGTATTTCATGATGCAGGATGAAGTTTCCGGTGTTGTTTTCATTACTATTTGGAAACTTTGTCAGTAGGTTCTCAAAAATGCGATCTATAATCTAACCAGTCAATCAGAAATGTTAAGGGGATTTCAGTTTATCATTCAAGTGGATTTAATGCTGCGACTTCGTACAAGAGAAAATCAACAAGATGACCAGCATAACGATTGCTTCTAGGATTACTTTTCGAGTAAATATGAAATGCCCATGAGATCTGTAGTTTGTTGAGAGCTAGGGGTCTAGCCAAAAGCTCTTTCTAGTTATAGCTTGTGTCTCGAATGTAAGAACGTTGCAATCTGATGAGGTTCTGGCAAATTCACTATCTTTTCAATAATTCCTTAATACATAAGAAATATTCTTCTAGACGACACGCTTCTACTTTTTTCTTAGTCAATAACGATTTTGCGTGGGATAAGCTTCGATGCTCGTTATGCATGCGAAAACGGAAGCTCATAGTCATACTGTCCACAAGAACAATTCGAAAATAGTCTAGATGCTTCGGTCCGTGATTCGCTCGTATTTAGTTTTACCATGAATTTACCTTGGTGAACTGTACGGCACAAGCAGAAACTTCAGGGTTAGCTGAAGCAGCATCACTGATCTGTGCTTCAAGGATCGCCGACAGTTGTGCCATTTTCTTCTGGTCCAAACGTCTCTCACGCCGCCCAAGAGAAGATAGCAATATTCGATCTTCAAGCCTGCAATTATCATCTGCTACTACCAATCACCTGAAATCTGCTTCTCTTCCCCGTTTGGCCTTCAAATGAGATCACACATTTTTTCAGTTATCATTGCCGAGTGGCATTGATTGTGAGCATGAACTTTTTTCCCTGGGATGGAACTTTAGCAATATCACAAAGTAACAACAAGGAAAGGGCCAGCAAACAAAAGCATCACACCTATGGGAAATTCATGTATAGTATGCACACGATCAGAATCAGAACGCTGGGATCAAATGAAAGGTAAGGATACTAGGAAAAGGGATGTATAGGGTGGACCAAAGTTATGATGACACACATATCACATCCCCATAAACAAATAGAAAGCTAATGAAAGAAACTACTTTTACAAAGTGTTCATCGATAATCCCTTATAAAGTAATACTTTGAAAGATTTGTTGCTTCCCGCTTTCGCTTAAGATGACGGAGACGACGACATAAGGCGTTGACGGTGGCACGCATTTAGAATGAACGAGCTGATAACGGTCTTCTACGAGGCAATTTCGAGAATATTCCAGTTCTTGTTTGGGTTGACGCATGCTATTATTTCCATGGTTTATCACACTGAGACATCCATGGGATTCAGGTCAGGGTTCCTAAGTGGCCACTTATCGAAAGTTATGAAGTTGGGGAACTTCTCCTACGGAATCCCTGGATTATTTTTGATTCGCGGTCAGGAGCTCTGTCTTGACAGTGTGTCCGGTTCGAATGGCCGACATGTCTAATTGCACATGGCTATATCGAACAGGCCTTCAAATTTACCTTGACTCCTCAAGACACAAAAATAATCGGAGTTTCTGCTGCGGCGCTGATGCTTCCAAACGCCATCACAGAAAGACGGCAAGCCTAGTGCTGTATCTTTCCCATTCCTTTCGCTTCATATGAATCCTGTGACTCTACTTAGTAGCTTCATCTCCACTGTGTATATCTTCTCGTTGAAGGACAGGAATTCCCTATGACCATTTCTTCGAAAACGGAGTAGCAGGTGTTGTGAGCCACCCCTTCTCTTTCTCTTAAGCCTGTTCACTAGGTAAATCATTTTCTGATAGTATAGAGTCTTTTTCACGTTCGGTATTCTTGAAACCTGGATATGCCACATAATGTTTCACAATGCTTTGCCGTACAGGTTTGTTATGATGGAACCGTTCATTAGGTCGACGTTCTGAGTAGCTCGTCGTCTTCAAGAACCTGAAAATAGTTCCGAGGTCTTGATCTGCGGCTTACCCGACCAAGCGCCCAAACGCACTAGGCCAGTTCCAACTACTCCCAGAAATTCGAACACCGAGAAATTCCTCCCGAGAAACTAACTTCCTGCTCTTCTACCAGCGCTGTCGTCCCGCTCAATGTATTTTGCGAACAACAAAGGAACAGTGAGACACTATTAACGGTCGTGAGGTAGGAACTACGCGGTGATTTCAAAGCCCACAGAAGGGAATGAATGGCAGAAGTTAACTTGTTATGGTAATGCACTCATTTCGGTTGTTCAGCTTGGGATTCCCCTCGTGGATGTACAACGCTTCCAATATCTTCCTAGCACCAATCTCATTCACATAGACTAGGATTTCGCTTTTGATTTCAAAATCTTTGTCCTGATGTTCGTTTAGTCGATACCTACTAAGTGGCGTGAGTAGGCATCCTCGCCTTTTACCTTCGAATTGTTCTTCAACGCGTATGCCCAGCATCCTTCCCGTCTCACCAAAATAGGAGAAACCGAAAGAAATTTTATAAATTGAGAAAATTTTGGTATGAGCGTCAGCGCGCGCTGTCATCATAATTTCGGCCAACCCTGAATACCGCCGCATGTAATTCTAAAAGCTGAACTCAAATCTGTGTTTCAAATTTATGGAATGATTCTGAGAATGGGCTTACTGAGATGCCCTCTTTCACAATTGGTGACATGGAAAGCGTTAAATAATAAGCAGTTAGCGCCATAATAACTGCTATATAGCGATGGTGTGACCGGAAGAGCCACAAACTTTTTGGCGTAGAGTGAAGATTCCCATCCCGGGCATACTTTTTCGTTTCGCTTTCTCATGAGATGTTCTCTAAACAATTGCACAATAGCCCCCAGCCTTTCATATGGAACTAACACTCACTGTGTAATATTATTCACTAATCATAAACACTTATTTGATAAACTTTTCTAGCGTTTGAACTAGTTCAAGAATTTTTGTTCCTCTAAGCCATCTTCCAAGACAGCAACGCTCTTTATTACTTCTCTTATTCTTGACATAAAGTGGTACAAGGATTAGAGTGTTTTGCAAATGACCACCAGAGCTGTCGTATTTGGTAAAAGCTCTTTTCCTACGACAATGAGACCATTCAGGAAGTGCAAGGAAGAATTCGGAGGTATAGAAGGCGGATCCCTTTAAAGGAAGGAGTAGCCAAGATGAAAACCCTTCAGTTGAACCAGTTTCGATATCATTAAAAGTGAATGAGGGTTGCAGTCAACTGCAGGCCTTGAAATGTTGTAGTTGTTGTGATTGTTCATAATTGTTTGCAATTTCTACGAAAAAGCGAAGAAAAACACCACAAGGACTGGGCTCTGCCCCCTGTGAGCAAAGCCTAGTTGTCACCCACGTCAGTGAGACCTTCCTGCCTCCTGTCTCACTAGCAATTTTGAACGATCCAGCTCCACGGGAAGAGGGTTACGAAATTCCGCACGGGCATTTAGTTCGCGCTAAATCCGACAACACATGCAGCTAAGTTAATCATCCGAGTAGGCGTAAAGGACTAAGTTGTACGTTGAAGAACATTAGTCTCTACACGACACTTACGGCGACCTGAATTTGCCACAATGGTAAGACTGAACTTGTCGAACTTTATACAGAATCAATGCAGGACAGAAGAGCAATAGCTATCAGCGTAACCCCCCCCCCCCCCCCCCCCCCNCCCCCCCCCCCCCCCCCCCCATTTCGAATGCTGGGTTTGCACGGAGGCTAGAGGAGGTTTCGGTACTATTCTACTATTACACCCCCAGAACTATTCTACTGTTACACCCCCAAAACCTCAAAATTTTAATTTTCGATGAAACTTCGCCTATAGGGGTAATCCGATGCCCTGATAACGAATATGACCTTCATTTTTGGCGTTGGCGCCAATTTGGCGCCAAATTGGCGCCAATTGGAGCCAAATGGCGTAAGCGCCAGAAATGAATGTTAAATTCGTTATCAGGGCATCGGATTACCCCTATAGGCGAAGTTCCATCGAAAATTAAAATTTTGAGTTTTTGGGGGTGTAATAGTAGAATAGTACCGAGGTTTCATTATTTTCGACTCAAATCGTCACGCTCGCTATCTCAAATGCAAACTTATAACCAATGCCGAAAAAATGAGAATAGAAGAGCGACTTATGCACCCCATGTCGTATCCGTATCTCTTGCCAATCGTTCGTTGAAAGTTCTTTTTCATTGCGAGATCGAAGCGCCAGGACTGTCGTGGCAGCACGCAAGTATCTAAACGGAAGCATTTTTTCACCAGGGAAAGCTTAATGATTCTACATTTTGATACAACAAATAGAAATTGGGATGAGAAATGAATGTGACGTACTTCCAGTTCTTCCAGTTTTTCTATACACATATGTAAATTTATGAAAGCAGCGCTGCGCACTTATCCCTCTACTCAATCGAGCGATCGGCGTGCAAAGATTGGATGACATTCTAGCCCTGTAATGGAAGAGTTCTTTCCTGAAGAGAATTAAAGGAAGTTGAAAGAAAATTCACGAAGAACGAAATGTGCTTCATTATATGCAACTACATGGAGAAAAAAAAGATAAGCTCATGATGATCGACAACAATTCAATGCCCTAAGAGCTATTAATCATTGATTAATAAACATAAAACATAACCCACGGCTCTTTTCAACAGCACTACGTGATAAAAACTGAGGTGGATCCTGAAAGTTGGTTCGTATGGTTCCTTCTCCGAAACTCGATTAATTTGGCATATTTTCTTTTCGCCTTGTGGAGAAACGGTAAGGCAATGGCGGTTTGCGATATGGGCGGTCCAGACCATGCTCCTCCATGTTGCTATGTGCTATGGGCGGCCTTTCCTTGCCGTTGGGCCCCTTGTGCACTTGTACGGTTAAGGTCACTTTGCACCTAGGCGCGCTACAACCTAATAAGGTGTCAATACACCATGGGAATGTTCTCTGTATATCTCTTATAAGAAGAGTGAAATATAACCAGTCGGATCCGCCGGCTAACGCCGGGCGCTTCTCCTTGTAAAAAAGACCTGTCGTCTACGTCCTCTCCAAATGCGGACGCTTTAGCACAGTGAAACAGGAGGTAAAAACTTTCGGCTAAGCACACACACACACACCCACTCGACACACTTCGTGAAAAGAAAATTGATTCGCACCCTTCTTTTATTCGATCTGACTGCGCACATTCACTGAGACAACTCTCATTTTATGCACGCTCCACCCCCGCGGGCTAAGTCTTGTTCTGGCATCTACCAGTCTTCTGCACTCCTACCAAATTCGCCAATAAGTGTTTCCATCCAACCGCCTGTATCCCTACAAAACTTGAACTCACTAAGTCCACGGGAACCTGCAGTAATGAATTTCCGTTCGAACAACCACCCACCATACCGCCTGTACACCTACAAAGTTTGAAGGCTCTAGGCCCACGGGGACAGGAATTATGCATTTCCGGTCGGACAAACACGCACACAAACACACATACACAGGAACACGCTAACTTTAGGGGAGACGCACGATTCGTGCGATTCTGGGTACGCGCGACAAGTTGCGCGGTGGAATTCGTGATGATTCGAACGACTCTGACGCCTACTATTGGAACACAAACATGAAGTAGAGAGATTGGTAGGATCAGTTGACCACACCCAACTACTCTACTTCACGTTTGTGCCCCAATAATAGGCGTCAGAGTCGTTCGAATACAACCGAATTTCGCCGCGCAATTTGCCGCGCGCAACCAGAATCGCACGAATCGGCACACACCCTATCTTTAGCGCGTTATATATAGTAGGATAGCTTAGCAACACTCACACGTACAACGTTGGCATACATAATAAATTAGTTATACTAGCACTGTATCAAAAATCCAAAGGGGGAAGATCGCAGGTGAAGATCAGTATGGGCACCGGCCATTTGAGCGCTATTGCAGCCTTTCCAGGAGAATGTAGTTTTTTGACTAGCCTCGAAAGGGTGAGGGCACCGGGGTGAGTGAGATGACTAATTTGTGAGTCAAGCTAAAAATCGCCTTCTCCGGTGCACCTTTCCCTCTAAGGCCTGCTGTCCAATCTTTACGAAAACAAAGGAAAAGTCTTGATGGCTTTTTTAAACACTCATATTCTAGTTTCCAGGATCATTCATTCTGATCTCTATGACCCATTTTCATACAAAGGTGAACTCGAGATACTGCGAAAAGTAGAAAAAACGTTAAGCTAGATCGTGTTAATGTAAGGTATGAGCGTGCACGAATTTAGCATGCTATTATGTACTCTAAAAATGTGTATAACTGATATATCTTGCGTTATTAAGGATGAATGAAACTAATGATATTATGGTTAGATAAGGGACAAGTACCATGATGAAATAAAATAGTGTTGCCTAAATCTTGCTTAAAGTGGGATCGATATGAACTTGTTCTAATCGTTGCACCATATCTACAAAGCAAAACACTAGAGCAGGAAGGTATTCCGCCAGGCGATCGTAGTGGACGAGAGCGACATAGTGGAACGCCTTAAATGAATACTATGATATTGGCAAATGTCTCCTTTGATCCAGGGTATCTCGAGCTAATGAACTGAAACCCCGAAATTTTGAAGATATATAAGAATGGTGAAGAACAATCTACGTGCTTGCGCTTTTGTATCGTTTCATTTTCAACTGATTCTCGTTAAAAAAGCAAAAACACACATCAAAATGTCACATAGACAAAGAAGAGGTAGTGTTTACGATGTTAACGTAAATTGAACACACACTCTCTCTCTGAGAAGAAGAAGAGAAAAAGAAATATTTACGAAGCGTACAAATCTGAGTTTTATTGCAGACGTAATAGCTAACAGGTGAACCACTATACAGGGAAGGACAAATCATGATCACCAAAACATTAGACTCACAATTTCACCACAACTAGAAACTAGTAGAATATACGAGTTGATAAACTCGAAAAAGAAACATTTATTAAACAAAACCGGTCAACGACGTATACAGGCAGACTTACAAAATGGAAAGTTTAATGACCGGTGGATACCGTCGAATTATTCAGTCTCTCCAAATACCGTTGCCGATTTTGTTCTATCATTGTCCATTTTCTTTCCGTGTACATCCGTTTCCAATCTGATGGATCCGATGCTACCTTGAAATCAACACATTCCGTCAAGTTAATGAAAGGCATCGAAAAAGCCAAACCTTCCCAACAATGCGTGAGAAGCAACGCAGTTCACCAAAACGTATACGATCAATTGTTGCCTGAACGTGACGAAAACTATAGCCATTGAAACATTCTACTACTAATTACGCAATGGGAGGAACAAGAAGATAATAAAACCAAAAATACACCAAAGGAAAGTATGGCCCCTGGTCAGCCAACACAAGAACGAAGAAACAAAGACAAAAACTGTATATGTGTACCTGTTGATCTCTAGTACGCTCAAGATCCATCCTAATATCGAGAAGATGTGCTGATGGATGCGATTGTTTGATTCGCATTGCAATTTCGTCAAGCATTCTAGTGTCGACTACTCTTCTCTGTAAAAGAAAATATCACTCTTTCGAAAACCGGTCACATACTCGGCTTGTGCGAAGGATTCATTCTTTTTGTGAAGGGTTCAGTATACCTATAGAGTATATGAAATGTAGGGTTGTTTTTGGGAAGTTATCATCAGCTAAGGATCTAGCTACTTAAATCATCGATCTGATCTCTGACCTCTTATACTAGAAGCTTTGGGTTACAGTTGTCAAAAGCAAATCGAGGACGGTAGTCGGAGCAGTCTCATAGTATCTCTTGAGAGTCCTATAGACTGTTTGGCAGACGGCGAGTCTCTGCGATCAGGTATGGGGTGTTGCCAGCGCCGTGGAAGTGCACACTGGCGTCACGAATAGAATTAGAGCGTACCATCTTGGCTAATTAGTCGGATTTTGATGCAATTCAGTGATATTAAAGAAATCATAGCATTTCCCAATATTAACACATCAGATTTACACTATATCGAGTTCAATGTGTAATACCTCTAAGTCAAAGTTTTTTTAACAATAATTTTGAGCCACTCTGTACAAACTTGGAAATGCATACCAAAAGAGCGAAAGAAAGCAGACGCTCTATTGGTCCTCCCCAAAGAAACTTGAGCGACCAATGGTGCACTTGCAGGTATAGAAAAGAGCAACACGAGATTGAGAGTAGTGTTAAAGAACTATCGTTTGGGAACATGAACTATCTTGGTCAGTGCCGATAAAAAGTAAAAAAAANAAAAAAAATGATTCGTCCTAATCAGGGGAAGGCTCAGCACCGAAAGAAACCTCGTCTTGAGAAAGTACAGCAAAACGTTAATACGAACGAGTTTCTCTAGAAGCAATACCCACCCTGACCGGGGTTGGAGTTGCTCGCGAATGAAGATGTCTTTTTGCAGCTTCTACAGCGTCCATATGTGTTAGGTTTGTAACAACTATTCCAAGATGTTCCGCTATTCCAGCTTCCACTCTTGCGGAGAACCTTTCCACTGTTTCCTGCAGTTGCAAATTATGGAAAATGTTTTCGTAGTTGGAGAAATTAACTTACATGCTCTCGTCTCTTCAGAACAGGAAGCCAAGTAAGATGATAAACACTGAAGGGTAGAAACGCAAACCAAGCAACGTCGGCCCACCATGTGGACCCAAGGAGGGAAGGAGATATATCGAAGAGTGGGCGTGAGATACGTATAGTCAGCGGTTGCACCTGATCGGAAATCTCGCAGGGCCAGGAACTGTAAAAGGCTCGTTACAGCGTGCATATATAACAGGGAAGAGGAAACGTGGTCTCTCTGAAACATTCCTGAATCGAAATTATCGAGCAATACTCACGGTTGAGAAACCTCGCACCTATCAATTTCACATGCTTTCCTCTCACATTACTGCTTAACCGAATGGAATGGGTCAGTAGCAATATTGTACGCGAAACAGACTCACTCGATGACTCCTACGATAAAAATTTAGGTTTCAGGGCTTCGTGTATAAGTGAACCGATATACATACATACGATTTTTTTTTATTTTGACAATCAACACGGACACTTTGAATCAAGGTGAGCATATAAGAACCAAACCAATTTTTGAGTATCCAAATAATTTTCACCCATAAAAACGCTTTGATAGATTTGCTGGCAATTAAAAAAAAAACTTCCAAAAAAACAAGAACAAATAGGGATCTCCTTCGATCTCTACCAATTTTATTTAAAGACACAGTTCACGATAATTTTGAGGTACCCATTTCAAGTGGAAAAGAGGAAGTGTTGATGTATGTAGAGTAGTGCATCAGTGACAAAGAAAGCGAGAAGAGATTTCAGATGTGACAACTGCAGGAAGAGATGACTACATCAAGTCAAAATTGTCTAAAACTGCTTTCCAGTGTCACCATGGATCATGACAAGTATTTAGTTAGAACTTTCTACATGGGAGTCCCATGAGATAGTGCATCTCCACAACACCGTTGAGAATCGTCCGCGGTGGGTGTGGCATTCACCCTAAACAATGTCTGGCCCCTTATTGTACCTTATCAGGCCTTTTCTCGACCTGATATCGGCACATATGGTCCCACGAAGGGCCTCGAATTCATCTATGCTACAATTCCGTTTTGCGTCCATTTAGCACCTATTGAGACACCTGTTTCCTTGCAGTAGTAATCCCACTATTTTTTAAAGGTGGCTCAATGATACTTCAGGCTAATACCACTCGGGTTACGCACGCTAACGCGGGCATCACACAAACGCTCGTTTGACCACTTCTTTGATAAATTCCCTTGAATTTCCTTTCACATCTATATTCCGATCAATGGTATCCACTTTGAAAAAAATCAGATGAGTATTCCAGGGCAGTTGTGTGATCGAGAAAAGATTTCTAGCTCGGCAGATGAACCTCTTGGGCAGTTCAGAAGAACCAATTACAGTACCCAATCGCAAAGTAGTTGCGAAAAGCCGCGCTAGTCGACCGCCTCCTCAGCAAGGCTGTCACTATCATATTCCTACTAGCAACTGAAACGCAATTGTTCTCGATAAGAAGCAGACGTACATACCTAAATTTCAATAGGCCTTTACGACCGCTTGTTATAGCACCTTCAGGAAACGACAGCAGAGGAAGATTTTCGCTATCAACATGTTGTCTCGCTCGTCGCACAAGCTCATCACGTCCATCTCGTGCACCGAGGTCGATGTATCCAAAACACCTGAAGGAACTTCAAAACCTTGACCTTAAATGGATAGAAGTTTCGTGAGCGCTTTCCACGCAGTTACTTCAGGAACGTTGCTCCTTAAATACTATGCGCTCCGCTTTTTCAAGAGTATTTGGTTGAGTAATGATCAGGGCGCTAGGCGACGTACACATTTCAGCGCTTCATATCATTCCAGATGATACTGGTTGGTCAAAAAAGTTAACATCGGCTCTCCTAAGCTAGTGCCACCCTGCGATTTGATATACGGGTTACAGCATGGTGGAGCGCCGGATGTATTGCTTAAACCTGAATAATTGGAGTCCAGCTTAAGGTACTCACAGTCACTGAAGCCGGTCTGATGCCAATAGACCACTATCAATGATTCGCGCGTGCGTAGGGATTCATGTATACATTTATTTTACCGTGTGGCCACCCTAGCGTCAAACTTTTACCTACCCTTACGTCAATAATGAAACAACAAGACATCTACTTACCACCTGATTATTGAAGGGATATCCCACACTGATGGCAGTACGCATGGCTCAACAAGGTCCACGGCCAAATGGTCTAAGGCGCTCACGTGGTTCGCACAAATTATATTCACTTTAGAGCATCTGAACGTTTCGGACGATTATAGAGCAGTAACTTGTAAAAACAGCTAATGATTCCACGATTAGGGTAAACCTTGAAAAACAACTCTCTGTTACGGAAGCAGAAAAATGCTAAAGCTCAAAATCGTGGTGATTGACCATCTCATTAATCTACGGAACAGGCCAAAAAAACGATGACGATAATAGCCTCAAAGCAGTGTTCAGTGAAAGGTGATGCTGATGTTCCATTTTCGTTTCACTGTCTCTGCCGATGCTGATGTTCGCAACAGGTGTATTCCAGGCAGTCCCCTTTTTCCAGATAGCAAGACGCCTTCTTTAGATAGCTTGGCTAGCTGCCCGGAGTCCCTAAGCCCTCATGGCAAAGCCTACGGCACGCTACTTGTGGGCACCAATACCGCCAAAAAAGTAATATGAATGGGCATCATAACCCCGAATCTGGGGGAGCCTCCGTACCGCAGCGATGGGAAGGATCGCACGGGGAAGATTGTTTCAGAATGTAGTGATGGTTCGAGACAGACGGTTCAGATGTAGAGATAACGATACATGGAAATTTGTTGCAAGTATTTTCCGTCGCCCTAATGGTAATGATCGTTCTACTATTGCACCAGTACTCATGGATGATCATTTTACAAAGTTGTCTTTAGCTTCATGGCTTCTATCTCACGAAAAGATCGTTACCGAACGAGGTCTGTAGATGGCAGCTCGCGAAACAGCACTGATGTCGTACAATGAATTTTTAAAATACTGAGTCTACTTGAATACAGCGTTACCTCTTTCCTTCACTTTGAACTACGATGCCTAGTATTGCGCACATGATGCGAAGCACAACAGACCGGATAATGGTGGATTTTCGTAGTAGGCACGCAACGAAGAACGTGTGTACACCAATAAACAAACGAATCAAAAACACCGCACATCCTGAGAGGAAACCTAATTGACATAACATCTTTCAAACCTAAAAAGAAGTTACCCACCAATGGGTAGGTATGCCAACAACATCATTTTCGTAGTGCTGCACGGAATACGGTCCAAGAAAAAGAGATCCTTTATGTCTGGCGAAAGGGACATCTGTAAGACGCTAAATGTGTCAGTAATACCAAACCATTTCTAGAAATATTGCTTAGTATCGAATGAATTTCACATGGGAATAAAGGCTATACGAGAAAAAAATGAGATGTTTTATTATGTTTCTGAAAGTAGCATAACAATTAACCATAATCATATCGTAAAGATTGAAAGAAAGATGAACTCAACCGATGAACTCGAGATGCTTATCGACAAAAAACAAATAAAGACATTCTCTTCGCATTGAGTCCCATTTCATAGACGAATCAATTAAAATTAAACGACTGAATGATATAAAAAAACGCATCGTGACTTAGTCCTTCCAAAAGGGTGTATGACCTCTAAAACATCACTACATCCACTACGACACTATGCTGCACAAATGCAAAAAGATAAGGAGCTCAATTAAACATATTTTGTGACAAACCGTCAATAACGCCTAAGCAAATCAAAATATTAAACAAAGTTCGTACAACCTCTCAAATAATGCCATCAAAAACAGTATCCACACATGTGAAAAATATTCCAACAATCACTGGCGGGAAACAGGGACAAATCGTCCACGAGGCAGGCAGATCATGCGTGAGACATCGTGAATATTAGCACCCCCTTCGACCTAAACATGATGCGCCCTTGAAAACAAGATTTTTAGGGAATCAAAAAAAATTTTTTGCTTCGTGTATCATCAACTATCACTGTAACGAGGTTGCATACAAGTGCCCGCAACAAATAGATGTCTAACCGCTGAACACAGCTTTACAAGTGAGGCTGCAAGAGAAAGACCGTCAGCGAGTGTTTCCAGAGTTCAACAACTTGCGTTATTTCAAACGACGACCGATCGATCAACGGCGTTGCTGGACACGCGCTGACAGCGATCGACACTGATCGATACTGCTCACGCAGCCCTGAACGCAATCTGTCCTGCGCTGCCAACACGTGGCCAGCAACGCAGTCAGCTGGTCGGTCGTCGGTTGAAACAACGCACGTCGTTGAACTATAACTGTCGCGGGAGCAATTCTTGTTATAAAACCTGTTCGATAGAGCAGGGTTTTCACCCTTGATAGTCAATCACAACCACCACCAGACTTATCTGGGAGGACAAGAATATTGATTTATGTCCGTTCGCCCCGCAAATCATGGAAGGAGTACTAGAAGGCAATTAAACGCCACTACCATTATGTACGACTCACAAGCCGGATGCATCGGTGCATTCGATTTGTGTCAATAAAATGTATTGATCAAAACTAAAAATTATGTCCAAATTCCGCAGCTTGACAAAACAAAAGCACCCTGCTATGCTTGCACAATTTAGCTCCTGGCCAACATAATGTTGGGTGCCCACTAACTAATTAATTTCTTCTGGGCCACTTCAAACATAAAAAAGGAGGAAACGAAGACATGATAGAACTATAAAGACATCTTACCCATAGAAAACTAACTACTCCAGGGAAAAGTCTCAAGATTTTCGTTGGAGAGCCGTTTCCAAAAAAAAAGCATGGCACACGGTATATTGAACCGATAATATAGGCATCACACGCCATTTGTATTTGGACTAAAATCTTCCATTCAACAGCAAAGTTTACTCGTTTCCCACTTCAATTCTGGCAACGAATTTCCTACCATTTTCCTCGAGAGTGATACGCAAAGAGTGTATAATTAACTGCAGCACTCAGGCAATTTGGTGAACCAGCATGTTTTCCTGAAGCTTCAAGAGGAACATGTAGGCGTGGTAATAAAGTGCCACTGAACTGTGCCATTTCTGTTCGGAGAGACACACGCAAAGATCTTCCGCAAATTGCGAAGAGTTAATTCAGGTTGAAGCTGAATAGTAAACTTACAAGTCGAACACCACTGTGCGTTTCTATTGTTGTGTAACCAGAAGGAACTTCCACACGAGAGCAATCACCGAAAATGCGAAGTCTAAAATTACACTGTTGGAAATATAATATGTCATCTATTGTAGATCCGGAACCTGCTCAAAATATTCTCACGAAATATTCTTATTGGATGAATGAAGTCATGTTATGTGGGATGGTCCAAAAACTATTCAACCTATTATAAGGTCGGAGCAAATGATACCGTTGGAAAAGAATAGGCACCTTGCTTCCACAGATTCCAGTTGCCTGCGGGTTTTGCTCGGATGTGGTTCTGGTAAGATTGGAACAGAGGCATTTGAAAATTCCTGAGCAACGTCACCACATGAAAATAGTGGCTGAAATTATTTTGTGAGACGAGAGAAAAATAAATTCTTCGAACGCAACAAACGAATCAGATCAAACGATTTTTGTCGTTCTCCCCTTTCTGTGGCGTCAAAGCCAGAATGCTCACTGACTATAAACATTACAATAATTCTCAACACTATGGCTGGCACTATATGTAAAAGGTGAATTAGCCTCATACTCAAAATCACTTTATAGTGCTCAAGAATCCAGAACAAAGTCAACAGTAAATATACAGGGTGCGCCATAAATATGGTAACAACTTTTCGGACGTCCGCAATTTCCTTGCTTGGAGGGATTCTCCAAACCTGCACCTCCCCTTATATTTATTATATACCTTAGCCCACATATTTGCTTTGGTACTCTCAATCCCTCAGATTTGGAGAAACGGTAGAGCCTCGCAGACATCCACCTACCGTCCCGTCTTTGCGCACGTTTGGTGAGTTCTTTTCCGGGTTCGTTCCCCCTTTCGACATTCTCCACATGACAGTATCTTGAATTGTGTTGCGTAGACAGGCCAACAACAAACATCAATACGGTCGTCTCGTTTCCCATACGTTCTCTTTTCCGAGTACGATTGCTTGGGAAGGAGTGCCTGCGGAACCTGCAGAAACACAAGAAAAATGGCTGCTGATTTGTTTGTATACTCTAATCCGATGGGAAGAGTCCACCCAGAGTAAATACAATTGTATCCAAATAAGATTCGAAGGCCATATAAGCTTTTCGACGAGAAAAAAGTTGAAGAGAAAAAACAAATGTCGAGCGCTATTTGCGCGCGGCACGCGCTCTGATACACTTTTTCTGACTAAAGGGTGTTGAGCAAGGAAGAAATGTTGAGATCCCGAAATATACGCATATTTCACATTACAAGTGCTGAAGCTGTTGTGAAGAGTCAGATCGCCTCTCAAGGCAATTTTTCCTCCTCCATGATAGTTTGGGCCAAAATCTCTACCATCAGAGCGATATCGCAAATTCTGGTCGAGAAAAGTACAAAACTAAATCCGAACCTCTTGAGAAAGGGTTTTCTGAAAGAAAAGCTGAGAGTCGAAGATTTCTCTAGGATTCCGAATTGAAACCTGCGACACACTTTCCCACGATTGGGAAAACATCAAGACTGGTGCTGAGGAGATGTTCGTCACTCATCCCACGTGGAAATCCTCCTAATTTCCCGGACCACAGTGTGATGGGTCGCTGGATACAGTCCACAGTGAGAAGGAAAGCCTGGGCTTTAAAACGCACTACTGCTGCAGCTCCTGCGAATTAATCGAAAAAAGCTCGAGCTGGAGTTTCTCAAGTAAGTCTGCGTGCCACCG
The DNA here is from genome assembly GCA_900617895.1 of Haemonchus placei. Classification (NCBI taxonomy): domain Eukaryota; kingdom Metazoa; phylum Nematoda; class Chromadorea; order Rhabditida; family Trichostrongylidae; genus Haemonchus; species Haemonchus placei. The sequence goes on along the minus strand of UZAF01017095.1, from coordinate 27,182 downwards.
TCGATGAGTAGCCGAAGCGTGCTCGAGCTATAATTAGTACAGAAGACGGTTATATAAGATGACCGTGTGTTCGTTTCGTAGATGCGATGCACAGTAAATAGTTCACATAAATTCACTATGTATCAATATGAACTGCTATTTCTGTAGCTAAATTATTTTATTACCATATTTATGGCGCACCCTATATAGCGCGGCCAGCCCTGTGAGATGAACATGTCGAATTTAACTCTGAAAAGTAGCAAGGCAAATAAAAAAGAACTCAAGAAGCTTCAAAAAATAACCTTAGTAAGAGCGGGATCAGCTATTAAAGAATCTCCTTCATCCCTGTCGGCAGAAATTAAATTGAGGGCATCAAGAAGAGTGTGATGAGGTGTCGATGTTGCTGCAAATTCGTTTAATATCATTTACTTGAAGAAGAATGCACATTATTTTTTCTACAAGCGCTTGATCACATCTGATCTTGATCATAAGCATTGTGCGTTGAATCCAACTCCATTATCTACTATAGAAATCAGTCTACTTGTTCATCAATGGAAACAAAATTCTAGAATTGCAAAAGGATATTGCATGTTTTCGACAAAAAAGAAAGCTCTACATCCCTACGTATCTCATCATCAGAGGCTGTAACTAAATTGCCCAAAAAGGCCTTTGGGAAGTGAAGCAATCTATCAAAGGACCACTCACTAAACCAGGAATGCCACGAATTGAAACGAAAAAAAATTTTTCAGTGCATCAATTAGGAAATATTGAAACATGGAATCACGTAAGAGTGCATCTAAAACAGCTTCTTTCGAAATTTCGGAGGTCTTTCTCGAGAGCTCCATTTTTAAGAGCGATACTACGAATTAGGCGAGCCTTTTTCAAAACGTTTGACTGTTGATCCTACCCTTCAAAATGATTTTGGCGACGGTTCGGCACTTCTCATCACCACTATCTCGTTGTTCTGAGTTTTGACACGTTTGTCCACTAGTATCATTTCCTTTCTGGGTTACATCTCCTGGCAAAATAGGCTTTCGGAGTTGGAGGATCTGAAGAACTATCATAAGATCTTAGAAAGCATGAAATATCAAAGAATGTTTGCATCCATAAACCACTTAAAAACATCGGAAAGAACCCATCCAGCCGGGTTCGAATGACTTTTCTTCATTTCATGTTCTTGTTCAGCTACTTTCCATGTTGCAATTTTCCATGTTATTCAAAAAGAGAAAAAAAGTCAGAAATAGAAGAAGTGAGAGAATACTATCAAAAAATTTACCGGACGTAACAAAGTTTTTGATGATTTGAAGACACCCGTACTGTCGCGTTTAACTGGAGACGGGAATACTAGAGGACGACGTGGGTTCTGACGTGGCGTTCTTCTACTAACGCGCTGAGACTGAGTAGGAAGCGGCCCAGAGCTACGTGCAGTTGGAGTGGTAGAGAGATTTGCACTATTTGTAGGCGTGATTTGCGGCGTTTGCGAACTTGAAAAGTTCGATGTCTGAAAATTGAAACTTGGCAAAAAAATTCGTTCGAACACACAATAGATGCAAGGTGACTGACTGGGCTACTTGCATCCGACCACGATGTTGATTTCGAAGATAAAACCGCATTATTCGTGCTAGGTGAGTTATGAAGTACACCTGGCGAAGAAGTGTTAGAGTGTTCTGATGATTCCTGTGTCGAAAGACTACTATCCGGCCTCTTCCGAGGAGTGCGCGGTGGCGGCTCACAACCATGATAAGCAAGGTAGACATTGCGGTCCGTCCATGAAGACCATTTCATTACCGGATCCAGAAGCGAAGACCGACAGTTGCTCCGAGCAATTTCGAAAATACGCCTAAAATGACGGTATCCACACCATGAATGTGCAGCCAAAAACAGCGACAATTTTTCAAATAATGACGGCGAGCTCACTTGAGTTGACAATGTTGAACGGGCGGCATCGTCAGGTGTCTTCTTAGACCACTCATGGTTTTGTAGCCGTACGTGCACCTTCTACAGAAAGGACAGAGGAGTCCCCGTGGACTTTTTGGCTAGAAATAGCAGAAAATCTAGAAATATTTTGAGCCCAAAGGAAGGTAAGAATGTGAAGTTCAATCCAGGTATTCTCACATGATATCTCAGAAGAACGTCGTCAGTGTGTTCAATCATATGTCTCTGCATAGCGTATACACTATGACTTTGAAAAGAACAAACAGTACAATCCCAAGGTATCCTGAAAGAGTTCAAAACATAAGAGCCTAAGAATATAGTGTCCAGTGCGTTGGAACAATAAGATCACCATTTTTTTGATGGCGTTAATCTAACTCTCGAAGAAGCCACGGTTGGCATTCCTAATGTTTCAATGGCGGCCTTGTTAAAATTGAAAACCCTAAACCAGTCAGGTTAACGTAGTGATCAGTGCAAAGGCATTACTCAGTATGAAAAATATTCAAACCTAAAACATTCTTCTGAAAAGTGGTCTGTGCAAATAAGACCAGTACTCAGCATAACAGATCCATCACGCATTCTCAGCATATCCTAAACAGAGTTGGAGCAGCAATAAATAGAAACAGAATGTAATACGACTCACGGAGTACTTGAAGCCCAGCATGTTTCCCCACAACCGCCGCCTGTCCAAATCGTCAGGGAAGTTCAAAAACATCTCCCGATCAGCAATAGTTCGGTGGCACACCACACAGACTGTACTGTGTCCGCGATCATACACCTGGAATAAGAAGCGTCAAATATGTGCTTAGTAGAAGGAAGTATGACAAAGTCACCGATGGAGTGGTTCTTTGTGGAGAGTCACACGCAAAAACACTGAGCTTGCCATCTGATCGCTTTGAAACACGAAGCATTTCTCCCCCTACGCTCGACTTGGTCGCACGAGGCATGGAGTCCATATTGATGTCAGGTGGAATGCTGCTGTAGATCACGGAAACATTCTCAAACACCGCGTCATCTGAAAAACTAGGGCAATTTCTTTGAATGAAGTTAGAGAAAATGAAAAAAAAAACCTGAAGAGGTACTGGTAGGTTCTCCGATATTGGTAAAACTAGGAAGGACAACTTCGTCGACTGATGTCATCCTTCTGTTGACTAGAAATTTCCTATAACAAGCCATAGAACACGGCATAAGGATAGAAACAGGGTCGAAAAAATAACAGTAACAACAAATAGGAACACCAAGTTGTGAACTGAAGAAATATCTAAAGCTGATGCATCATTACTAATTTAATATGGCATGAGCAGTTTCGTAAGAGACCTATGAGGCTTTCTATCTCATAATACTGAAACTCTCACATAAATTTTGATGCCGTCAAAGGAATATGTCCTCTTATACAATTATTCGAGGAGGAGTCAGTACAGGTGCTCAAAAATAAGCAAAATATAATCTCCAAATATGGTGAGATAGTGAAACCACTTTGAAGAATTTGGAACCCACAAACAGCGACTGCATCTTTCGCAAATCGCCTGTAATTCGCATTAAAATAAATTGCGCCACCACCAACCGAGTAAATTTTTTGGAAATTTCAAGAATGGGATGCTTTGAGAAAAGAAATAACTCGGCGCCATTACCTTAACAATTTCCCGAATAACCCATGACAACAAAAACTAAAGATCTAATTTCGCAGGAGCGGATGCATCGAGTTGCTAATCCAAGTTCAACGTTGAATGCCAATGAGTGTAGTCCTGCCAATGAGCAGAAAAACATTCAATGATAAGGAGAATTTAAAGAAAGCTGAGCAGTAATTATCAAACAGAGCCACACGGGTATTACTAGAGGATACTCAACACGATGTGAATGAGCATGCTGAGACCCCAGAGGACTACTTAGATGAGTTTCCCTCCTTAACAGTTTTGAGCTAAAGTGTTCAGTTAGTAGAGTGTACGTCGCTTAACGCAGCCCTTCGAAGCGGAAGGCGATGGGGATTCGCGCGGCTCCACGCAGTCACACTTTCATTGGGGCGCGTTATCTCCTGTCAGGCAACTCGTCCAAGCCATTCATCCTTTTGACTAACCTCTGGATGTGATCCTCATCGAAGTCGCCTCACACTTAGGTCTGCTCGCTCAATAAACTTCCAGCATTCTTAGCTGCCGAAAACGCATCAAACAGAGGTGATTTTTCTTCACCTCGGCTGTGATAAGTCTTCTTGTTTGATTTGTTGGCCCATTCCTATTCCTTTGCCCCTTTTCTCCACTCTGGGCTTTAGTTTTTTGCCGAATGGTAGCCAAATGGTACGTTTTTCTCTTTGCAATGCCCATTTTGGGCATCTTCTGCCCCTCAGTGAGTTTAATCTGAGCTCGCATGCGCTCCGTTACTCTTGCTCAGGCCCCAATCATCCCAAATTGGTCCGGCCTTTTCATTCGCTTCTTCAGGCACTGTAATTCCGGGATTCTTTCGGAATTTGTACGGATCTCCTTCACTGGGTGTTCTCTCACTGAAGGATCCCAACCGGCTAGCGACGAGCTACGAAGGGGGTCCCCAGATCGAGGGAGAGTACGTCGCCAAGCAAAAGTCACCAGTTCTTGCCCAGAGACGAAAGTGGTTCCAGGGGATGGACTTCTTGATTCTGCTGTGCTGGCCGATATACCTTCTGTACTCGAAGGTGCATCCACGCATATGTATGTGGAGAGTCTGCAGATGTAGTTGCTATCCTGAACAGCCTGCATTCGAGTGAGGGGTAGGTATCTGGGAGACGGTTCGGGTCCGCCCTCAACGACAAAAGCCCCTCGTCCACTTCAGGATAGCCTGGCTAGCAGCCGGAAACAGCCCACTTCTCACGTGAGAGCCTGGCAAGCCACTCGTTGGGTACCCATTCGCCAAAAACTAATATAAATCAGCCTCATTCTCCTGAACATGAGCTAGCCCCAATACGGCAGTGATGGGTAGGACCACTCGGGAGAGGCTGCTAAAATCTCAAGGTCAAAACAGGCTGCCCAAAAGGAGGGGGACTAAAATGATGGTCTGTACCTTCAACGCGAGCTCGTATCGGAAGAGTGTATAGATGAACTGATGATCAAGCTAGGGAGCAAGTACGACGTCATCAGACTGACCGAGACAAGATGGCATCGCTCTCTGCACGCTGTATTTGAGACTTGAAAAGAACTTTTCCTTGGAACATGCGACTGTTGAGGCGTCGGCGGGTAGGTGTCCCCGTCAACACGCACTTGGCAATAAACGTCGATTCATACGAAAGCCTGACAGAATCGGACGTTTGCGAATAAGAAGATGTGGCACATTCCCAGCTCTAACAATGTTGCTGCCTACGCACAAAGATCAAGCTACGAAGAAGAGGAGTTGGAAGGGTTTTATATGGATCTGGAATGGCTCATGTGGAGAAGCTCTACAGAGAAGACCGCACTTTCTGTTAGGTCGTGTGAGGTGATTTTCAGGCCAAGTTTGGTCTCAGAAGAACGGCTGAAGAGCTCCATATAGGAACTCACGGAATGGAATGAACAGAGTGAAGACTGTCCCATTTTATCATGTCGACCCACACTATCCATTGTAACTCGCAGTTTCAGAAGCCCTCCAACTTGCAATTGGGATGGGAGTCACCTAGTGGACAGTTCCATAATGAATTTGGTCACAACATTTCCAAGAGTTCCATCATGAATTTGATCACATCATTTCCAATCGACGGTTTTGCCTGACCGACGTCGCTGTTGTTCCGAAGTTCTACACGTGATCGGACTATGGTTTCCCCGGCGCTAGATTATTTTTCTCAGTGAGGGATAGAGAACTGTGAAGTTTGAGAAACGAAGCTCGAAGACCTTCATCAACTGGGACCACTTCCTTTGCGAGTGAATGGGAAGATTCCGTTATCAACAACATCGATAATGGATACAACCACATCGAACATCCTCACGCCAGTGCTAAGAAAAAAGCAGAGAGTTTACAAGTAGCCAAGGGTCAACTCTCTTCGCAGACTCTCGAGCTGATACGATAACGTGGAACCGCGTGAGCTGCAGGCAACGTTCGAACTTGCGATGCTATGCAGAGAAGGGAAGATCTGAAAGAGTGAAGAGCAGCACTCTCCGCTAAGCCCGACCGAGCTCCGTCAACCTTAAGCCCAAGATGACCGTCTTTCGTCGTGACGGAACAGTTACCACATTTCGAAGGGCAATGGAGAAGGCCATATACGACTTCTACTTGGATCTCTTCGATCTACTGCCTATATGTATATCGTCTTAGGCAAGTCGAATATACATATTGCTCCTTTGGTTCTCCCTTTCGAATTTCGACATGTCATTACGTCGGCGAAGAATGCCCGAACGAACGAACTGCTCTTATCGGAACCACGTCCGGTCCTGTTAAGAGCAGAACAGAACATCTAGAAAGTTTCCCACCAGTTTCGTCGGAACAATGGCTAGGCTCTTCACGCGGTGTCTTTCGGAATGCACAGTGCCCACGTCGTGGAAAACTAGCAAAACTGTGTTGTTGCATAAGAAGGGGGATTCAGACGACATAGGCAAATATCGCCCAATCTGCTTGCTATCTCTAATCTTTATGCTTTTCACCCGCGTCATCCTGAACACGATTGGCAGAATATTAGATGAAGGACGACCATGCAAGCAAGCAGGGTTTCAGAGAAGGTTCGTATCCACACTCTCACAAGGCTCATTGAAGTATCGCAAGAGTGCAGAATGCCGTTATTTATTAAATTCATCGAATTGAAGGACGCCTTTGATACTTTCGAGACAGAAGCGGTAATTGCCCTGGTTAACCAAGGTGTTCCTAATTAAAACATAAGGATGTCAAGAAGTCATCATCAACGTGAAGGGACGGTTCGACATAGCGGAACCATCTCGCCTAAACTTTTTAGTGCCGCTCTCGAGAACATCGTGAAGGCAAAGGGGTGAAGGTTGACGGCCGCTATCTGCATCACCTCCGCTTTGTCGACAACATCGTGCCCTTAACAACGAACATCGAGCAACGAATGCTGGCCGAATTTGACATGCTATGCTGACATGATATGCTTGTGGAAAGATCGGCTCACAACTGAACCTAACGAAGACGATGTTTATGAAAAACGGTTCCTGATGCTTCTTTTACCTAAACGGAACGAACACCTTGAATACTTTAGCTACGTGTGTATAGGTCAGGGAGTCAACATGATAAACGACCTGGTTCTGGAGCTGATCAGTAGGAAACGCGACGCGCAGCATCGAGGGAGTCGTGAAGAAGACCAAGAACGTCCGGCTCCGCGCTCAACTTTTCGACACTGTTGTCCTTTCTGCTTTGCCTATTAAACTCTACTTATTAATGCAGCAATTCAAGCCGATAAAACCTCGAATTTCACTCAAACGGAGTAGAACGAGTTTGAGGGAGAGTCTAACGTGAAGAAACGTTCAGACTTATACAATACAAACATGAAGGCGGTACTTGGAAAATGTAGCAGAAGAAAGGAACCACTCCCGAAATCTTAAATACCTTTCCTTTGACCTTAAAAGTAGTATGGTTCCACTAGAAGCGCCTTAAGGATATTTATACCCCTGCTCTGCTGCTTACCCTTTTTTGTTACTTTCTCGTAAAAGGCGAGCACGACTGCAGCGTTAGTTAGTTTTAACCTCGACCTTAAAAGACAAGGAGCACCGGGTGGGTGAGATGACCAACCTGCACGAAGCTGGTATGAGGTAAAAATAGAACAGCCAGTTGAATCAACCACCCTACTTCCTTACCAAGGCTCAGGTTAAAAAAAAACTATATTTCATCGGAAATTCCTTCCCAAGCACACTTCGCCTGCTATTCCTAATACTTCGTGTTCTAGAGCTCAATGTTGGAAAAGTGTGGGTAGTCTGACCCCTTCCCACCACCCACAAACTGAATTTTCACCGAAACGAGCTATCAGTGAGACCTGAGCAACACAAAAAACGAAACGTACGTACTCCCCATGCACTCCACTCCCTTGCTTCCCCCCAGCAAAGGCTTCGTGGTGTGCAGTGCATGCAAGAACAACTTATTCGACTAATGACCAGAAAAATGTTGGCCTACCCACCCAACCGTAATGGCAACACTGAGAACCGAACCCAGTCATCAAACCTGAATATTCGTCAAAGGTGATAACAATTAAAAGGAGTTGATCAAGAACTTTGAAAGGCAGGAGAGAAAGGAACCGTTACTTACTTCGTGTTAAAGGCACCGTTCGCGATGATTCAATGGGCGGGTGTGTCGATGACGNCGTCATCGACACACCCGCCCATTGAATCATCGCGAACGGTGCCTTTAACGGCAGAACTTTGGCACTTCGGTGAGGGATGCGATTTAAAAATGGCCGTAGATATTTATTGATAGAGAGTAATAACAACTGTTAGATACTCATAGAAACTGATAGGAGACGAGAGCCAATAAGTCTACGTCTTTCATGTTAACAACTGAGCAATCCAGTAGATACTGCAGGATGTGAAGGGATCGAAGTTAATAAGTGATAAGGGCAGATAATAAAAAGCGAGCAAGCGTTGCAATTTCCTTCGTGTCAACAGTGGAACTTTTTCAATGGCGGCAATGTAGGATGTGACGTCGTCGTAGGTACTCTGTGTCAGGGACTGATAACAACTGATAAGAGCTGATAAGGGGCCTTAGAGAGCGAAAGGGTATTCATGATCAACACTGACTCTTTAAAATGTTTCATTCAATAAAACGGGTAAGTGCAGTAATAGCGACCGATCGAAGACATTTCTCCACAACGAAATAAGAATACTGTTCATTTCTTGCTATTAAACTACGACGTTAAGCAGTAAGTTTTGAGACACAATGAAGTGTCACGATTCCTTTTTGTTTTGTGACATATAATTTGTGACTGAACTCACCTGACCGCTGATGATTTGGGATTTCCAATTGATGAAAAATCCGTGGGTAAATGCAGTAATGTTTCATTGATAACGACAACTGTGATAGGCGTTATTATCCATTTCTGGGTACCATTCAAGGCATTGGTTGTCAATCAGTTGAGCCATCAATATGACACAATGTCGAGATGAAGAGCAATGAATCGAGACTTCTAATTAGTATATAATTAATTATGACACAGAAAAAATCGCTCCAAATTAGGAGCTAATACTGAGAGTGTAGAGCTTTCAAAGAAAAAGGGGAATCCAAAGTGTTATTTACGCATAGCAAATTTCTTACAGTCAGGATGGGCGCCCGGCAAAGTTCGGCGACACCGTAAGAAGGAGGGAAGCCCGGCGTTAGCCGGGCGGTAGTACGATAAGGCTCTTTTTCAGCCCTCATCGAGCTGCATAGGGTAGGTTTTCCGAATTTGGATACCAAGGACAAATGGAAATATCATTCCTGCACGCATCACTCCGTGATACCCTCCACCTTTCGCATGATTATCTGGGTGATACCCTCACAAGGTCGATATGGCCATCTTTTTAAATGATCTCGAGTGAGTTTCAAAACAACTAATCTATTTGACATGACGATCGCCTTCATTACTGGTCTTCTACTGATACTCACAGTGAATGCAGAGGATAATGTGAGTTTCCTAGGCAAAGAGATTTATCGCAATAAGAATTTTAATTTCTGATTGCAGTCATTTGTAGTCTGCGGCGGAAGCTTATAACTCTTGCAAAAACATTCTGCCATATCCGAAAAAAGGAACTGATTTACCTAATTGGTGCCGGACTATGAGAATAGATGTTGGATCATGCTTAAGTGAGAAAGTCAGTGATCATTAGTTGCAAATGAAAAGAATCATGAAATCAAATAATATCGTGATACACTGTGGGGCGTGCTCCCATACTGTTGATTAACCTCGACTTGGCATTCCGATGTCTTTCGGCATGACAACTTTCCCATCTTCTCCTAAAAGCTCTAGGACAGTAAAAAGTTGCACCATCAATTTCAAAGCCAATAGGCAAATTCGAAAACGAGAGTTTCCGAGTTGTGTACCTGCGATATTTTCATGTTTCTCTTATCATCATTCCATCTTTCCCAGACCATAAGTTGTGGAGACAAGGTGGAACTGTGTGAGCCTTATTTTCTGGCTCAGAACAACTGCTTTTTCCTATTTCCTTTTAGTAGAACTTACCTAATTATAGGGATTCGGGTAATCCTGGGTTCAAATAAATATAGCCTGTCCGATCTACAGAGGAACCCCCAGAAACATCAAATTTCACAATGAAATCTCTCTCAGAATGTCACTTAAGTCACATCAAAAGCACTTGGGATCGTACTCCACGAACATTCAAAGCAGAGGCTCGAATAATCAAGTTCTTCAGTTTTTGAGGAAATGTTAAAATGAAACCGCGACCGTTCTCTGGCTCGCGCTTTTACAAGTAAGAGTGGCTCTTAAACTTTGGAGTGGAACGCTACACTTAGCTTATGCTCCATTCCTTCATCAATATCTCGCCCGAATCACAAATGGGTTTGTCACGATTGACCTATTTGCAGCTGAACATCCGAGATAGTGGGAGCATTCCTTCGCGTGAAAACGCTTGCTAAAAGCGTTCCAACGCAATCCAGACGCCAATGTGCTCAAGGATGTTAAACTCTATCATTACGGCTGCCTCTACAACAGCTGGAGCGATTTCATCGACGATCATTGTTTTCAGTAAGCAGCTGTGTTTCTTGGTTCCATGCAAAAAAAGTAGTCAAGTGCACTGTTCAACGCATATTTCACCTTTCGAGCAACAAGCTTTAATTTTTTTTGATTTCTTCTTAAAGTCGACCGATGCTTTGCCTTTCTACATCTATAAATTCTGTCCTTTTTTAAAGTACTGAAACGTAGGGCGGAAGTGGTGTAGTGGCAAGTAGCGCACTATCTCACACGCACGGGCAAGGCCTCGAATCCCGGATCGATATCCGTCCAGGCTAACCAAGCTTTCCATCGCCCTGGGTCGCTTAAGTGGTACCATACTCTTCTGGAAGGATAAAAGCACTGACTCGTACATCGGTTGGCCAGCAGACCCTGTCTAGCTGAAAAGGAAAGGGCAGCGTCTACAATGGCATGGGTAGGTAACATGGAGGTCATAGTATTGTACAAATAGGAAAGCATTACAGCTCAATGCTCAAACCAGGCGACTTCTTCAAAGAAGCTTCAAACGACGGGACGTGATGGGAATGGACCTCACAAAACTAAAGTAGTTACCGCTGCCGCCGTAGATAGAAGGAAGTGGAGACAACTGACAAGGACAGCGGACCTTGCGAAACGCTAAGAAGGAGAAGGAGAAAAGAAAGAGTCTACAGAGATTGACAGATGCCTGAAGTGACGTTCGCTTCCCTTTCGGAAGCATAAACAAGTCTCTTTAATTTACTAGACACATATCTGTTGTAACTCCACAGACGACCGTGCAGTTCTTCATTGGAGTTAGCACACAAAGAATGAACCATACTCATCAGAACACTCTTTTATACACAATGACAGGGCATGATAGTAAACACTACTATCATTCCCCAACACCTCCCCCCTATGATGAATGTATCACATATATGCCTTCTTCCTCGGGCGTACTTGAAGACGATCGGGTGAACGCCGTTGTCGGTTCATTCTATCCATTACTGTGGCGGTTGCATTTAGATCCATAATTTCATCGCTCGGATCTCTTGTGGTTGGCACTTCTTCATTGTGCACTTCATTATACTTTTCTTGTGGATTTTCATGTTGAGACGGTTCACCAACTGTTTTCATTGCTTGATCAGTGTTACTTCGTTGTGATCTGGTTCGCATTTGGTTGGTGTACAGGGTGGGCCAAAATTATGATTACAGCGCGCGCTGACGTTCATTGCAAATTTTTTCTATGTTCATAACAATTCATTGAATTTCTTCTATTTCACAAAGTAGCTTACGTTATTACCTTCCTGATGATACTAAACTTTGGGTAGATTTTAAACATAATATAAGTGTAACTAGTCCATGAATTAAGCGTCGCTTTGCATTTACAAACACTTTTGGCACGGTGCATCTACAGACGAACTAGCGAAACAGGGCAGGTATTGCATTCAACCATAAGACGCTCTCGAGAGTTGGGAACAATTGCAGATAGGAGTGGTGAACCTAGGAAAGCTGTGGTTATATTTAAGGGAAGTTTTAAGGAAGCAGGGCAAAGGTCTACGTAGCAGCAAAATTCATTCTGAGTCCAAAAAGGCTAAATGAATGGATATGTCAAGAAATTTTCTGCGTGAAATCGTGAAGCATCACCTGCACAACGAGACCCCTATACGGTCGGAAAGTGATTTCCTCAGAGAGCAGGTTAAAGGGAAGAGAAAGGTTGGCTAACAAAAGCTGCCTGTCGCATCCGAAAAAATTGTCCTACGGAATTCCTGTTCACCGACGAGAAAAGATTCACAGTGAAATAGGTGCTCAATAAGTAGAGCGATAACATTTATATGAAGCTTAAAGAAATGAAAGTGATACAGCGCCTGGCTCACTAACTTTCTGTGATGGCGTGTACCAGCATCACCGCCGGGGCAAAGACACCGATTATTTTTGTAAATTATGGAGTGGAAGTTGGTTTGAAGGCCTGTTTGTTCTCTTCGTGCGCAATAGGACACTTCGATGATTCGAACCGGTTATATTGTCACGATGAAGCTGCTGACCGCAGAACAGAAATTGTCTAGAAATTTCGTGAAAGGGGTTCTTTGACTTCATAACCTTCGATCAGTGACCACTCTGTAGCCCTGACCTAAATCCCTTGAATGTCTCAAGTTGTCAGCCTCTGAGATGAAAGCATCCTTTAGCCCAAACATGAGAAGAAATAATCTCGAAAATGCTTAGCAAAAAGCCGGGACCATTTCGATGATCCTAGCTGCGTGCCACCGTCAATGCCGTCCATCGTCGTCTTTGGGGTTGGGTGAAAGCAGAAAGCAACAGATCCCAGTCTCAATGTACAGTTTTGATAACAAATTTGTGCTAAACCCTTTAATGAAATTGGTTTGCTCTATTGGCTTTCTATTCGTTTTCTGCGATGTGATTTCTGTGTAATCATAATTTTGGCCCACCCTGTATTTTCTCCACAGCTGCCCGTCTTCCGTTAGAACGTCGTACAATATTCGTCCATAACGTTTTTTCACGTGGGCAGGAATCCACTTCTGCTGTTCACGACGACAGTTCCGAATTTAGACAAGATCTCCAATGTGGCACGATCTTTCGCGTGCTCCGTGGTGAAGATTGTACTGTCTTTCCACCACTGTCTTGCGTGGTCCCTTTTCCTTCAGCAGCGTCAATAATTCTGCTTGTGAAAGTTGCTTGGGAGTCGTGGTACACTCCGTACTTCGATAGCACTTCAAAAACTCTGCAAGGAGTTCTGACTTGTCTCTCTCCTTTGATTTGGGTAAGGATCTCTTCACAGTATTGACGAGACGCTCTGCTTGTCCTTGGAGAGGCGTACATCGGGAATGCTTTATTCCTTGATTATCACAAGTCTCTTGGAACTTTTCTGATGTGAACTGTGCCCTATTACCTCACACATTAATCACTCTTGAATTCTCGAACCATGCTAATAGCATTCTGAGCTCTCAAAGTTGCTTTTACTGTGGTCGACGACATCTCGAGGACCTCAGCGCACTGCTTCCTCAGATCTGCAACTAAGGAATTCTTGAGAGCTTCTGGTTCCCTTACCATTCGGTAATGATACTTCTCCTGCAACTCTTTATATGCAGGGAGTTGAGTGCACCACTCTAAACCAAGTAGGTTTGTGCTCTCTGTAATGTAGCAGTAGCCATTTCCGTAATGTTGTTTGCCACGGATGCGGTCTTTCACAGAGAACTCTGTATGAAATCTTCCAATTATTTTCATTGACGACCCATCTGCCGTCTTGACTGGCACAGTGTAGGGTTCCAAAGAAGGAAATCCTAGCCTTTCCATGTCTGACGCGATATCAACCTTATATCTGCTCCAGTGTCCAATTGGAACCGTAGTTTGTGTGCTCGGACATCAACGTTGATATATGTATGTCCTAGCGTGCTCACCGGAGAATGCGGCAACATTTTTGCATTTATTCCTCTTGTGCCGGTGGTGTATCCTTTTCGGTTTCTTCGGAGACTGTTTCATGAGGAGAGGACAGAGGCTTTTGTTATGTGGTCCTCCACATTTGAAGCATTCGACCTTCTTTTTCTGCACGGCATGCACATCATGGCTTGCTTCCATGTTTGCGTTATCCACCTTCAATGTTGTGCTATTTTCGCATTCTGTAACGAGATCTTCGATTGTGAGCGGTGCGTCTTCTGCTTGTGTATCAAGTCGACGATGCATTCTGAGACGTATTTCCCGTAATTAAGGGTCCTGAAGTCCCGCCACGAACTGCAGGGTCTTCATTGACTTGTAATCCATCCCCTTCAACGCAGCATCTTCATCCATCCTTTTAATTGTATTCGCATAATCACGAAACGGTACGTTATCTTGAGTGAGAAGAGGACACGTTATCCTCAAGCACTCGTAACGTCTACGTATCAAAGTTTTCTTGGATGTAAAAAACTTTTGAAGATTCCTCACCGTCGTATTGAAGTCAATCTCGTGCGGTTGTGAAGGGAGAATATCATCTGCATACTTACGATACGCGGCATCATTAGTCAAAAGTCTGTCCAGCATCTTCATCTGCCACAAACTTCTCGACATTCTTGTTTAACTGGTCATGTTGGCTCTTCTGGGTCTCTTGTGCGCCTCCTCTGTTCGACACCAACGGGGATAACAACATTTTCATCTCTTCATGCTGCAACTGTAGTTGTTGTATCATAGTTTGAATTAGTACCTCGAGGTGTGTGGTGTGAGTAGGGGCAGCTCCATCCCCAGATGATTTGGACATCTTGTTTCCGTATCTTCCTGGGATAGCTTCGCCGCTGAAGTCTTCGCTGTTTCTTCGATCCTGGCCCTGATCGCTACTCGTTGTAACTCCACAGACGACCGTGAATTCTTCATTGGAGTTAGCACAGAAAGAATGAACCATACTAAACAGAACACTCTTTTATACACAGTGATACGGCATGATAGTAAGTACTACTATCATTCCCCAACAATACCGGCATCTTAATGTGCTCCCAAATTAATCATTATAATCTTTTGGAAAGGTAAACAATGATGATAAACAGAGAGAAAAACTTCTGAATTGCCCGAAAAGCGATTCAAAATATCAATATATGTCTATAGTAAGTAGTAGAGTGTTCTCTATCATACTGAACAGATTACAAATTCTTTCTAACAAATTCGTCCTCTTTAGAACTATGATTATTGATTGTGTTAATGGCAACAAAAGCTATAACTATAATGCATGTCCAGCGTACGGTTCGTATAAACGAGGACAATGGAAATCCTTGTCATGTTTAGAAAACATCTCATACATCCCGGTCACAATTATTGTACTTGAACTGATTAACATTGTTTTCTCAATAAACTTGACAATTTAATATTGTCGGTAAAGGCCGAAGAGAGAGTCCGCACGGATGGGCGACCCCCTAAACGCAAGGCGTACTAAGGGTGATCATAGGAGGTCAGAAAGTGATCGCTCGGGGAAGTGAAGGTATCGATTAGGGTGGTTGAGTAAGTGAGGGTGTGGACGCGTGTGCTCGTCTGAGGTGAAGTCTCCTCTCATCTCTTCTCTGTGTGGCCTTCGTCGCCAGTTCATATTTTAAGGGCCTGTGTGGCCGATCCCTATTTGAAGGCCTGTGTGGCCGTAGCCAGATAGTCGTAGGGCCTTAGTGGCCAGAGCTAGCCTTAGTGGCAGGAGTAGTAGCGGCCTCAGTGGCCGAGATCCAGCGTAGGTCCCGAGGTATCCCTCAGGGGCAATTGAGTTGGAGTACACAATACCAGTACGAGTGGGTTCAGGGGACCGCCGCAGCGAACTCTCTCTTCGACTACCTCGCAAGCAAGCGATCTGTGGGAATTGATCTAAACTTTGTCTGTAATTTGTGTTTTTTTTTGTTTGGTGTTGATTAATTGTTCTGTGTTTCTTTCTTAAATAAATTTGTATCAATTCTTCCCGTGAATCTTGTTGATCCGGTGGTGCACTCCACTCCTACCTCTTTCACGATTGTGCTCATAATGTACATGGGGGCCGAACCGGTCGTGATTGGGTAGTGCCTGGAGTGTAGATATCGTGACGTCATATTGATTATTGATTGCGCGGCGTGCCAGACGTCGAACATCCGCATCTGGTTGTTTCTCTTTTGCGCGTGAATCGTTTAAATCGAAATTTTTTTGTTTCGTTTTTCGAGTTCGTGATAGAATCGCGATTTTTGTTTTCTTTTTATTCGACTTTGTGGTGCATTGATCGTGTTGACCAGTTGTGTGGCACTCGAGACTACCGCAAAGCAAGGGTAGCCGAGTTTTTTGTTACAAAGTGGTAAAGCAAGAACCACTCAAGCGCACCGGGCCGCAATTGCGTGAGTCTGTGTCACTGGGCAGTAGAAAAGGAGAATAAGATAAACGATTCTAGGCAGAGCCCCCTCCCCGTTGAAGATTGTGTTAGCAAAGAGATGGCCGAAAATGTGGATCCCACGGAGGTAAGAAAGAGTCTGTTGCTTTCGCCTAAGAGGAAAACAGACATGAGGGACAGGTGTGTGGCCCTGCTAGGGGAGTTACAAAAGAAAGTAGGCGAGATTTTGTGCGAGTCCCGCGTATCAAAGGAAAAAAGAACGGAAATCGAAAAAGAGTTTTTGGCCGCCTTCAAGAAACTGGAAGGGATGGAAGGTGTGACCACGGACAACAGTAGTGAGAAAGGGATTCCCCATGAGTTGGAGAGAGAGGTGAGTAAAATGTTGACTCAGAGAGGTATTGAGTCATGTGAAGAGTGGCACGAATACATAAATACTACGGAAAGAGATGGAGAAGTGTTAGCAGGCATTTGTGAAATGCTCAACACAGATGTATTGCAGGTAAAAAGAAACGTGGCGAGTCTTCAGCGTGAAGCTGGGCGCAAAGATGAAGCAATGGAGGTTCAAGGTAGGACAGTCGAGGCAAGCAGTGTGGGTGAAGAAGCTTACAACAGTCAGTTGCAGATGCCTTCGACTGGACAGATATATGCAGATCGCTCGAGGCGACATTCAACATCGATAGCTTCGACAGCACCGGCGTTGGAAGACGCAGGTTCGTCTATTTCTCAGCAATTGGTGATGTACCTAAGATCGATGGCATGTAGTGACCCCGGGGTGTTCAGAGGCACTAAGGGCGAAAGTTTTGAAGAGTTCCTGAGAAGGTTTAAAAGGAAGTACGAGCAAGTAATCAAATGCAAAGCAACCCTCATAGAAATATTAAGCGATGACCGCTTGGCAGGGAGGGCAAAAAGCATATTCGCGGCTCTTCCGAGGATAACGAAAGAGCAGGGGCTCGATGCAGTGACAAGGGAAATGGCCAGGCTTTTATCCTATGACTCAACAGCAGGTCAGATGAGGGCACTCACGGAGTTGCGGAATCTCAAGTTGAGACCGCATCAGGAAGTAGCCGAATTCTGCGCCGTATTGGAGAAGCTAGGACGACAGGCCAACCCAGAATGCACGATCGAAGATCGATCGTTGGAGTACGCGCAAATTTTGTTGGACAACCTCAGAGAGGGGCCTGAACATTTTCAATTAGTAGGGGCATTGCATAGGGTAGACCCACTGAGGGCATATGAGAAAGTGAAACAATTGGCTCTTAGCATAGAGCAATCGAAAATTATGTTTGGTTGCGGTAGAAAGGCAGCAGACTCGAAGTGGAAAGAAAGAGCCACACACTATCGCAGCCACTGGTCGGTGGAGAGAGCAGGAGAGACGAGTTATGCCCGGAATAGGCCAGAACAAATGAGAGAGGCGTCGGCAAATGTAAGAGAAAGTGGTAGACGAGGTAACTACCAAGCCAGTAGCAACAGGGAATCCCAGAGACAGGTGCGGAATGCGAAGCCAACCAGCATGAACCTTCGCAGGAGGGTGTAGAGAATAGGAAATGCTATCGGTGTTCCAAATATGGGCATGTGGCAAGGGATTGTCCAGTGCGGACGGCTAGAGTAAACCAAATTGAGCCGAGGGACGTACCACCCCCTCGGAAGGATAAGCCACTGTCGGCTATTGTGAGTAGTGCTAGATGCATGGGGTTGGCAGTGAGAGAGAAGAGCGTGCCGGTGGACGATCTCGTAGGAAACAGGGTCACGGTATCCCTTCAACTTCTAGATGAAAAGTGTGAGGCGCTAATTGACACGGGATCGATGATAAGTATTGTCCCAGGGGAGCTATTGGCGAAAGCCCGAGATAAAGGTTTTGATTTGGATTCTTTGGTTATGGTGCCTAAATCAAAGCTAAAGCCAGTCGTCGATGCATCAAATAATAGGATGGATTTTCTTGCGGCCGTTTATTTGCAAGCCAAAATGGAACAAGGGACGACCCAGGAGATAGCGTTTCACATCAGCCCGAGCAAGGAGATGGAGATAATATGTATTAGGAACCAATGCCTTGGCTCGCCTGGGTATCAACATAGCGATTGGAAAAGAGCAGGATGGCCCAGTCAAGAGCTCAGTGAAAGAGGCAGAAGGAAACAGGGTTGTGGCAGCGGAGAGACGCTATATACCCCCAGGTGACACGGCTCTGGTAGAGGTGGTATGTCAAGGTGATAAAGAAGGCGAAGTAGAAAGGATGATCTGGCCGAGTAAGCAAGGCGTGGTTGCGGGAGTCTTCACCATTAAAGATCGGAGAACATCAATCCCCTTATTTAACAAGAGTTGCCAGCCTATACTCTGGAAAGAGGGCGAAGAGATTGGTTGGTGGGGAACAGACAAGTGGGTCGAACGAGGGGAAGAAGAGAACCAACTATCGTTGGACGGCAGAGAATGCAGCCTCAGCGAGCCGGAGAGAGTGCGTGTGTTGGAAGAAGTACTAGTGAGTAATATGGAGTCAGGGAAAATAGATGAAGATCTTCAGAAACTGTTAAGAGAGCATGCAGAGGCATTTGCTGTCTCAGACCAGGAACTGAGTCAAACGGACCTGGTACATATGGATATAGATACAGGAGATACTCGCCCAATAAAAATGAGAGCAAGACCGGTCCCACTAGGGGTAAGATCCAAGTTGAGAGAACTTTTAGCGGACTTGGTAAAAAGGAATGTGATAGAGCCCAGTAAGTCGGAATGGGCGTTTCCGATTGTGCTGGTTGAAAAGAAGGACGGCGGTATCCGGCTACGTGTTGACTATAGAGAACTAAATAAGAAAATCAAGCTGGACGCATTCCCACTTCCCAACATAGAGGCAGTTCTGCTGAGTCTTTCGGGGAAACGGTATTTTTCAACCTTGGATCTCTGCAGTGGGTATTGGCACAAGAAGCGAAGGAGAAATCTGCTTTCACGACACCGGAAGGACTGTTTCAATTTAAAGTGACGCCGTTTGGATTGAGCACGAGTCCCCCAGTGTTTCAGAGGTTGATGGACTCTGTTTTGGGAGACCTTCTGGGGACAGAGGTGTTCTGTTATATCGACGATATTATGGTGTGTATGACCACGAAAGAGCGGCACCTGGAGTAGCTAGTGCAGGTATTTGAGAGAATGAAGGAGGCGAGGCTACGGCTAAAGGCTCAGAAGTGCCATCTGTTAAGAAGGAAGGTGTCGTTTTCCGGCCATATCGTGGATGAGGAAGGGGTTCATATGGATCCTGATAAGGGGTCAGCGATTCGCGACTACCCTGCCCCTAAAGGGGTGAAAGAACTAAGGACGTTCCTCGGCATGGCATCGTTCTACAGGAAGTTCTGTTTCGGTTTCTCCCAGCAAGCGGGACCCCTTTTCAATCTGACATCGTCGAAGTGTAAGTGGTCTTGGGAGAAAGAGCACGAGGAGGCATTTGCAAGGATGAAGGAAATGATTAGCACAGCTCCAGTGCTCGAACAACCAGATATAGAAGGAGCACGGAAAGAGGAAAGCCATTCATTATCTGTACAGATGCGTCGGTTTATGGGTTAGGTGCAGTTTTATCGCAAGAAGGGGAGGATAAGCAAGTACATCCCATCTTCTTCGCATCCAAGAGTCTAAGTAAGGCGGAACGGCGGTACCATATAACGGACTTGGAGGCACTAGCCGTAGTTTTCGCGATTAGGAGGTTCCACGTGTTCATCTATGGTCTTCCAACCGTTGTGTTGACCGACCACCAGCCCCTCACTGCACTGTTCAAGCGTAGTAACGTGTCAGCAAGGGTCTTAAGATGGTCTCTCGAGCTCCAGAGGTATAATCTCGAGATACAGTACGTGAAGGGGAAGGCAAATGCGTTGGCAGATGCCCTGAGTAGAGGAATACCCGTATCGATGGAGTAGGATTCTCTGGAGGGTCTGAATGAGGCGGTCGTAAACTCTCTGACTGCTAAGGAGTCTAAGTGGCTGGCAGAATTAAGAAACGACCCGCAGCTAGGGCAAGTAGTGAGACTGGTAGATGAAGGGAAAACGGAAGACATAGTGCGGCTTGCCGGAGAAAAACGACCAATACGAATAGCTGACTTCGCCTTGGAAGAAGGGGAGTTGAAGTTGTATCGGGAGGATGGCAGAACGGTGTATGTTGTTCCGAAAACGCACAGGTATGAAGTTTACCATGAAGCACACAACGGATTGTTCGCAGGCCATTTTAGTGCACAGAAGCTAGTGGGAAGGTTGCTTAAAGAAGTATATTGGCCACGAATGGTACAGGATGTGCATAGATGGACAAAAGAGTGCCAGAAATGTTTTGTGCACAACCCTCGGGAGGCGTTGGTCCCTCTGCTAAAGCCCGTAGTTACATCGAAACCATATGAAGTAGTGGGAGTTGATGTGCTTGAGTTAGGACCAACCACTAAAGGCAATAGGTACGCTGTAACAGTGATAGACCATTTTTCCAAATATGCAGCTGCATACCCTGTGCCGGATAAATCGGCAGAGACCACTGCAAGGACCGTGTTCTTCAGATGGATCGCCGACGGGTGTCGGTGGCCAAAGACGTTACTATCTGACAAAGGCGAGAGTTTGTGAACCAAGTAATGCAGGAAATTACAAAAATTGCGAAAATCAAACACATAACGACGAAAGGATATAACCCCAGGGAGAATGGGTTAACGGAAAAGTTGAACGGAACCATCGTAGCCATGTTGAGGAAATGTATTCCGACAAAATGGGATACCAGGTTACCATTTTGTATTATGGCGTACAATATGATTCCGCACAGTGCGACAGGAGAAAGCCCCTATTTTCTGCTTCATGGCATAGATCTAGTATTTCCGTCGGAAGTATTACCAAATGCAGGTATAAGTTGGTATCTATGGATAAGTCTTTGGGAGATTACAAAACGGAAGTATTGCAAGCCATTGCGGAAACCCACGAGAGGGTAGAGGAGTATAACAGTCGGGTTAGACAACAGATGAAGCAGCGTTACGATGACAAGCACAAAGTGGAGAGCAGGAGGTACCCAAAGGTTGGAGACCGCGTATATGTCTTTTCGCCCAATGAGAAAGCGCGAAACGCACATCCTGTACTAGTATGTGAATGGGCAGGGCCCTTCAGGGTAGTTGAGACAAGCAGCAATTCGGCCCTTGTGACCAGAATAGGGGAAAATAGCGAACCGATTAGGGTTCAATTTAATATGTTGAGAATAGTGCCTATGACCACCTCGGACGATAGAATTGATACTGTACACGAAAGAGGGCGTAAAGGCAGAAAAAGTAAGGTGAAGGTGGCAAAAATTAAATGTACTTCTTTCAGAGGAGCCACCATCACTAGTGTGACCGACAAAGGACATTTGCTGTACGAGTGTTTGGACTGCTTCAGGAACACAAAACTCGGGGACATAAAAGGAATACCATTCCCTGGAGCTTTTGCTCGAAAGCCGTTTGAAAATGTTTGGGCAGCATGGAGAATAGCTTCCATTTTTATCAGGAGCGACTTGTCGATTACGGGGAAGATTCGTCTCCCCAACGAGCGCGCTGTCATGCTCGAAACTCAGGTCTTGTGCGCGATATTGAGACTGGCCTACGACCAGTGTACAGATTGGACGGAATTCGTATGTGGAAATCAGGCGATCGCGAAGCACCCCCGGATCGAGGACCACAACGTGGAGGAATTCTATGAAGTTGCTTTCGAAAAAGTCAAAGAGGACTTGAAGGAAGAAGCTCAGACCGCACGACCACGGAAAATTGGGCCGATGGGGTTTGCCGCACCAGATCTTCTTGAAAAAGATGGGCCCCGAGGAGGCGTTTATGCCAGAGTCGTGAAGTTGTTCGAAAGTTTGAGGAACACTCTCGAGGACTGGACCACGTATGCTACATGGATAATAGTGCTGCCAATGGAGTGTAAAGCGGAAGGTTCCACCATCGAGGAGACCGTGCAGATCGCAAAAACTCATTTGGAGGAGGGTGGCAGGATAGTCACCGTTTGGACTCCGGTGACAGCAAAAACGCTTGCAGAATGGATTTCTATGTCCCAATTATGGAGTACAATCGACGCGACGCTCAGGAAATTCGCTGGGCCTGATCAAATTGTCACGATGGCGAGTAATATGCTTTGCGATGGAAAACTCTTTTTAGAGGCAGGATGCCCAGAAACGGCATCGCAGTTTTTCGCATCGCAGAAGCATCGCAGGTTGTACCCCGGAGTGGCCGCGGCTAAGTATTTGTACGAAAATATTCGCTGCAGAGTGCCACGGTTTCAGTTACCCTTTTTAGAGACAGAACGGTCGATGAGGACATCGACAACCGCGAGGGGGGGGGGCGTGTCGGTAGAGGCCGAAGAGAGAGACCGCACGGATGGGTGACCCCCTAAACGCAAGGCGTATTAAGGGTGATCATAGGAGGTCAGAAAGTGATCGCGCGGGGAAGTGAAGGTATCGAGTAGGGTGGTTGAGTAAGTGAGGGTGTGGACGCGTGTGCTCGTCTGAGGTGAGGTCTCCTCTCATCTCTTCTCTGTGTGGCTTTCGTGGCCAGTTCATATTTTAAGGGCCTGTGTGGCCGATCCCTATTTGAAGGCCTGTGTGGCCGTAGCCAGATAGTCGTAGGGCTTTAGTGGCCAGAGCTAGCCTTAGTGGCACGAGTAGTAGCGGCCTCAGTGGCCGAGATCCAGCGTAGGTTCCGAGGTATCCCTTCGGGGCAATTGAGTTGGAATACACGATACCAGTACGAGTGGGTTCAGGGGACCGCGCAGCGAACTCTCTCTTCGACTACCTTGCAAGCAAGCGATCTGTGGGAATTGATCTAAACTTTGTCTGTAATTTGCGTTTTTTTTGTTTCGTGTTGATTAATTGTTCTGTGTTTCTTTCTTAAATAAATTTGTATCAATTCTTCTCGTGAATCTTGTTGATCCGGTGGTGCACTCCACTCCTACCTCTTTCACGATTGTGCTCTTAATGTACAATATGAGATGGCATCGAGACAAATCAAATTGCAAATGCAAAAGCGTTTGGGTGCTGGGCCAGCTGCCAATAAATAGATAAGATGTAACTGGTACATAACTAGTAAGTAACTGGTACATACAAATAACCGTAGTTGAATGATTCTTGAAGGTAATCATCTCCCCGGCGAGACAAATTCAAAGCGCCATTCTTGCCGCCAACAATTTGTACGCGGCCTTTACTCTGGAGCACGCTATTCTTCACTTACTGTCAGAATCTCGGGAAAGCATGGTATTCGAAATGTAAAACAAATGATATTTTGTTAATTCAGCATTTTCATCTACTCGGGA
The DNA here is from genome assembly GCA_900617895.1 of Haemonchus placei. NCBI lineage: Eukaryota > Metazoa > Nematoda > Chromadorea > Rhabditida > Trichostrongylidae > Haemonchus > Haemonchus placei. Next base: position 3,640 of record UZAF01017095.1, on the reverse strand, counting down.
AGCCAGCAAGAAAACATTCCTGCGCCGAAAAGGGTACGGCTGGGATTAAATTAGTTCTTCCTTCAGAACGAGAGATTTTTTTAGTAAAAATCAGGCCCATGAATTCCTTTGCTCACATATAAATGTATTAGTGTGACAACGACTGGGCATCTATGAAAGCGCTCACGTGCTTACTCAAAGCAACACACAACCGATTCCCTCTCTCTCTCAGGGTTCCACCCCGATAACAAGTGGTTGGAGATCCACCGATGAAAAGCGATTTGAGACGTTTCACTGTCCTAGATTTGGTTGTTCAAGCCTTTGAGCTTCATCTCACAGGAATGGATGGATGGTAATCATCCTCGCCGAGATAGGTTTACGGGAGTGAAAAGAATCACGGCATTCCCCACATAATGGTTAAAGCGAAAGGCATGATTGAGAACAACGGACTGAGTGCTTCGCTGAGTGTGTGAATAGGCGAATACATGGCTTATCTGGGTATAGTACCACAAATTCCGTAGTAGTACATAAATGAACTCTCATGGTGCATTGAAATGTAGGCACTGCGGTGTATCGTAGTCGGGGAAAGGGTGAGCACAACTTATGGGGGTTGGTCAACTGGCTTCAAAGGCTTTGGTGACAACAGAGTAAAGATTCAACAATCCTACTATATATAAATTGTAGGTGTGTCTGTTGGTTTGTCGGTGTGTTTGTGTGTGCGTGTGTCAGTGTGTGTGTCCGACCGGAAATTCATGACTCCTGCCCCGTGGACCTAGAGCTTTCAAACTTGGTAGGAGTACGGGGGCAAGATGGGAACACTGATGATATGTGATAGAGGTGATAACAATTGGAAGGACGTGATAAAGCACCTTAGAAGGCGAGAGCCGCATGATTTGCCACCTCCTTCGTATTAATGCTGGGGCAGTGGTACTTAAGTAAGGGATAAGGATTAGGAAGGGACCGTATATGTTCAGTGACAAAGATTGATAACAACTGTTAGAGATAACAAGCCATAGATAGTCGTCAGATCTACAACGTCTTTCATATTAACGGTGGAGCACTTTGATAGGTGGTGTAGGATACGAAGGGACCGAAGGTGATTTGTGACAGGGACTGATAACAAACGAGCAAGGCCTAGGAGGCTAGAGCGAACAGGTTCGTTATCCCCTTCATGTCAACAGTCATACCTTCAAACATTGTTCTTTGATATTTTGCATTCAATAAGACAAGTAGACACAGTGATACGAACCGATTAAAGGCAATTCTCCATAACGGGATGAGGATTTGGTTTATTTTTCGCTGTTGGACTACGACCGCTATTCAACAAGGCTTCTGGCTCAATGACACATTATGGTTTCTTTTTTTCGATATCTTCGACTGACTAAACTCATCCGACCGCCAATGATCTGAGATTCTCATTGGTGATAAATCCGTAGCCTAGATAAATTCGCTGATAACCAATTTGATAATGTGCGGCATTATCACTCGACAACATTTGTGAGTTCCATTCAAGACGTTAGTTGTCAGTCAGTTTGCCGTCATTGGGACATGTCTTTGAGATGAAGAGCAATGGCATCTTTCATAGTCCACGACCAGTCGCGCGACCAGTCGCGCGATCGATCGCGCGACCGGTCGCTAGCGACTGGTCGCGCGACCGGTCGTGGACTATGAAAGATGCCAATGAATCGAGACCTCAATTATAGACCTAAACATCAGCACATACTAAATACACTGACACTGCCCTATTGGTCCTTTGTCAAATTTTGTGTACGTGAAGACACCATTTATTATGAAGAAGCAGTGGCGGGTTAGCCCATTATTACCACTTTGTTATAAGAAGGAGGGAAATCTGGCATTACCCGATTTCGTATCATCATTATCATTGCACGTACATAACCGTCTTGTCGAATCGAATTCAACATTACTCGGAATAGGGTGTTTGAAACAAGAAAGAGTAGAGCTGGCGTTAGCCGAGCGATCCGACTGGTCAAATAATAAGTGCGGATGTTACCGCAATGAAAACACCTAATAATCTGATAACAACTGATTAGGCTTATAAAAGATCCATGGAAGGCAGGAGCCGATAAGACGGTTACGCCCTATTGAATTGATAGTGGAGAGATGATTTCTAACCGGTGATGTGGGATTCTTCAAGATTGCGCGTTGTTGGTGACATTGTTAATAACCGCTGATAAGGGCTGATAATCAGCGTGATGTAGGATCTCAGTGGACTACAATAACGGAATACAGAAAATGACAACAACGAACAAAGTCTTTTGAGAGTTTTAGTTTCTTATAACTTTGATATATTTGTATGCATATACCAGGTGTGTGCATTAATTTCCGCCGCCGAATTCGAAGTCTCGTTGCGCGAACCATGTTAGAAGTTTACCGGTGAAAACTGTCATATTCTGTAAGACAGGGTATTGGCCACCTACTTAAAGGCAGACAGATCAGTTTATCCCGTTGCTCTCAGACTGATTAGTCATGGAACGTGATGAACCGTTTTCCCGGGGGGCCCTTCTCTTGCTGTTTGATTTCAAGAAAACTGGCATTGAAGCCCACCGGATGCTTTTATGGAGGACAAGCTTCATCTGAACGAACCTGCTGAGATCGTTTCTCTTCACTCGACAGTTTGCAACGAAAGCGGAATGTCCATTGCCAAAAAATAATGCTGTGTGCGCATTTGGTAGTGGGATCAAAAGGGTGTTGTGTGCCGTGAGCTACTGAGCCCGAAGGGAACTTCAGGAATGCCGAAGAAGTGCGAAAATATGTAGGTGGATGACTGGATTGCCTTGAAAGATAAAAACCTTTCAGCCTCGGAATCAACAAATTACAAGAAAGGTGGCAGAAGTTGTAGATAGCGATGGGCAATACATTGCTTAATGTACATTTGGTTTTAATTTTGTAATAAGTATGTTTTTGCACGCGGAAAACGGCGGAAATTAATGCACACCTAATATTAACTGGTGAGCTTAACTATCAGTTGCACTTGTTACGGCTCTGTACCATGACGGTCTGCTCACTGCAAAATAATCTGACAGCTCGCCATACTGTTCCTAGTACTGAAGAAAAATTGGGAATCCCCTCATCTGGTTCAAAAACGGCACCAGTTTAGTGAAGAGAAGAACAGATAGAGTAATCTAACCTTGAAATGTGCACTTTATCCGACCTTCTTTTTTAGAGGAAAATAGCTCCTGTTAAAGTGGTAGAAGAAAAAGATATTTCTTCCATTTCTTGCCCTTTTTATTCTAAAAACAGGATCCAATCATCTTAGTTACCTTTTGGACTGATACTATCCGTTGCTCAGCTACTAAGCTATATCGCTACTCAGCTACTAGCAAGCAGAGTTGCAGTTCTATTACAATGCTTCGAAATTAGGACCATGACGGAGATAGATGTCAGACCTTCGTTGAACCGAATCCGATTGAGATCGCTGTTTTGCCACTGATCGAAAAATTGCCATTTCAGACCGAATGATTCTCCGGAGACTACATAAAACTGTGTAGCTATCGAAGAGGTTCGATCAAGTTCGCATAAGGTAACTGTAAGTGTAGTCCCAACCTTGGATAAGTGAGCTAAACGAAGTATCGCTTGGAGATATAGCAGCTGACTTTCTGTACCTAACAGAAACTCAACCTCCCTTGTTTACACCGATGAG
>UZAF01017094.1:38235-54962 GCA_900617895.1 Haemonchus placei | reverse complement strand
CGCTCGAGGAAGTCGATGATCAACGGGACGACAGGTGATACAGGTGAGTATTTATATATAGAACAGAAAAGAGTATTAGCGTACAGCAGATATGTTCATTTGTTCTATAGAAAGGGGAGGGATTGAGCAGCGGAAGAACGAATAAGCTTCTTCATGATTAGGGCGTGGAAAAAGTGATATGCTTCGTTTCACAGTTAGTACCCAAATATGTGAAGTCGGTACGGAAACGGTGCCGAGCAAAGTTGAGATCCATGAAAATTTCTCGAGCGTAAAAAAGTAAGAGAAGGGACTGACTGGCACGAGGTGTTCATGCGGCATGTTGTCAAGTAACAAAATAAAGAAATATATTGTGGGTGAGAAACCAGCGTGAAGGCACGCTATCTGGCCTCTCGTGTGTGTATGCACTGATAATATCAGGATTGCTTTTAATATCCTGTGACAGTCATTTATTGCTCAATAATGACGCGTCCAGGCATTTATATACCTAGGGAGTATTGCGAATGTTACAGGAATAGCAAATTCATCCAAGAAATATCAAATAACAGTATAAAGATCAATCAAAATTGCTGAGCTAGCACCATAGAGTAAATCAACAGATCATACTTGACCGAGCATATTAATGGCTTAATTCTGATATATCACGACTCCGGCACTCTCGGAGGAGCGAAGCATAGCATAACGACAGTGCATGCGAAAGCGATACCACTATTTATCTTTACAGAGTTACACAAGAGATAGACATCAGAAATGGAGAATAAATCTTTTTAACGAGAAGCATATCTCCGTGTCGACTTCATTGCCAGGCCATAGACATCAAATTTAAGTCTCAGTGAAACCACCATCACAGAACTTCCAGCGAGACCGTCCAGCCGATTCTGACGCCAGAATGCAATAAGAGAACGACGATTTCGACCTGATAAGCAAAAGGGTTGAGCTTCTCCGGAACAAAAATAAACGAAGACGTCTACTAGAAGGAGCTCCTGAAGAAGATTTCTTCCAACGAGATGATCAGCCACACTTTTCCATTTTGTGCAAACTATAAGCCTGTACGCACGCAAGAATAGAAGCTGTCAGTGTATTGAAAACGTGGACATAATGGCCATTTCCAAGGTGTCGAATGTGTGACTCAACAGCACAGCGAGGAGCTGACGAGCAGAACAACGGTTAAACAGCAGAACCAAATACACTTAGCAAGTCGAGAGCGGATGACACTATCGAGCGCCGGTCGAAGCAAGTCCCCCAAACGCAGATGCGAATGGGTCAGTTGACACTGGATTAGGTGGTGACGAGCAGACTAGCATATAAATAGGCGGAAGACGACGAGTACATGAATAGAGTGCAACAGCAAAGGAGCATGCAATGCACTTGTTGTCAAAGACCCATCAATACAATCTTCACTGCGAAGGGAAAACAAGCTCGGAACTTTTCTTTGTATGCCACAATCGATGGACGTATCGAGGCATTGTGATATACTGCAAGACGCGCAGAGATTACTGCAGTTTTCGTTATGTCGTAGATTGCTGGCATTGATGCAGAAACCAAGATTAATAGGTGGTACTGCTCGGGTATCGGCATCTAGATAATGATAGGTGAATAGTGATACCTGTTTGATAGCTGCTGGCCAATATTCGAGAGATATATTTGATATTCTATTCGTAAGGCCACATCCAACTAGGAAAAATTGATCATTGCATTGAAGAGAAGTCTATGCTCCGCGACCTGAACTAGAGGAAAATTTGCCCATGTCACTAGTTTTGCTTCTTTTCAGTCTTTTTCATTTTAGTCAAAAACTTCATGTAGGGGATTGCAGACCTTTTTCTGAATAGGAGAACAGTGCCTAGCGATAGAAGTGATATTGCATATGGAGCCTGAGAAATAGAGTAGTTTGTGCAGTTGGGATAATATTTCAACTCATAGCTCGACCAATGGATCCCACTTTGTGCACTTCGCTATGTTGTGTGCCGCTGACACGGACACGACATTGACACGTGAGCAACTCGATACAATTAGCATGCAAGGAGTAATCAGCAGCCGCATGGTGGACCCTTCACAGGTGTTACCATGATTCAACCTGAAGGATTTAATGCGGTGGAGAGGCAGTCATAACGCTAGGCTTAATTAGCGAGCATACTTCTTTTTGACAAGAGCACGCACTATGCATCTGCCACCGCTAAAGATTTCGTTTCATGCGTCTTCCGTGAAAAAAAGGTCTTCGATGCAATCAAGCATTGTAGAGAGCCCTTACAATTGTAGGGTGCCAAACGAGGCGTGCGAGTCATTTCGGTGTCGACGACGTTGTTATGTCTTCGGATAGAAGCTCTTCATTTAAGTTGAAGGTGCATTTGCCCCGCAAAGTGGCATTCCTGCAGATCCTATTTGGCACGCTCGCAGGTTGTGAGACGTCATTGTTGGCAGAAGTACAGCTGCTCTTTGCTGTTGCTTGCCCGTCCCGTCTGATTGAAACATTTTAAAGGTCGCTGTCTACGTGCCTACTTCAAATGTCTTTGTGCTATTTGTTATCTCGTGCACGTAGGAAAGCGAACCGGAGCCATTCGCATAACGTTAACATGAGTACTTCCCTGCGCTAAGCTCTGAGAGAGATTGTCAAATTATCAGATTTTATCAGGTCCCATGACGATAGTATTTGAGACACATCGCACGCTTTTGGGGTGCATTTTGAGACTGAGGTGGGAGCGGAGGCAGTGTAGTGGCAGGTCAACCAAGCTTTCCATCTCTCTGGAGTCGATTAGTTGGTATCAGACTCGTCTGGGAGGATAAAAGCACTGGCTTGTACATCGGCTGGCCACCACAATTCATTGTATAGGCCACATACGCCCTCATTATGCTATTCTAAATGGAAGTCGAGTGTGACGGCGCATCCCTCAGACGGGATTGATTATCGCCAAAAACTTTGAACTTCAACTTCGAGACTGAGTATCCTGAGAGAAATGTAACACCGAAATGATTGGCCTTCAATTTAAGTGAGATCACTTCCCTTGACCATTGTGGCACGAGCATCCACGTAAGCTTACAAACCTTTCTACATAAATCCTTCTTGTTCCAGCTCGCTGAGGCTTTTTTGTATGCTGGAAGAAGACAAATTGTGACTAGTGTCCCTTTGAGCTCCGTCTTCTCTTAGATTCAGAATGCGAGCTTTTGGGGCCTGCGCACTCTGAAACAAGTAGTACACATTGGCGGGGTCAGAAGCGACAGATTACACCATTTCTATAGCATCGCCATTTTCATCGCTGTCTAGCTGCTCAAAAATATTCTTTTCAACTGAACCTGCAGGTGCAGGTTTGTTGAGCGTTTGGTGCTAGGGTCTTTAGGTAATTATTCATCACATTTTGTACGAACTCCGTCCTCCTTCACTGGTAAACCTCCCTCATTAGAGGATCTCTGGCCGATTGATGACGAGACTGCGTGGCACTGGGAAGCGGGCATTGGAGGAAGTTCGGGAGACGAGTGCCTCCCACAACTAAGCTCCTCGTCCATCCTGGAATAGCAGGCTTTTGAAATCTCATGGTCAAAATGGGCTGTCTGAAAAAAGAATGACTGAGACGGCGGCGGTGTGTTTTTCAGTAGGAAAGATACAAATGGACCACATTTGATCAAGCATTGCAACAAAGAAGTCGTGGTGTGCCATTACATTACTGGGTGGTATTTGAGGAGAGGCACGAGGGATCTTGCTAGTGTAGTGAACAAGCGCGGTGATCGAAACGTAAAAGCGAGTTTTTTTAAAACTATGTCCCACCTATGATACAGTGAAAAGAGGAGAGAAGATAGAAAACTGAATCAGGTATGGCTTGGCTTTAGGGCAGAAAAAACCATAAATTAAAAATATATGTTCGTCTTTCAATTTTGCTGTATTCCGTCGATGCTAGTCATGGTGTTAGCACGCGACGAACGAAAATTTTGCTAGTGCGTCCCCCACGAACGGGCGTCTACTTCGCTGCACCGGCTCTGGCGACTCAGGAAACGCGACAACTGTAAACGACGACGATATTAATTAGCTTCAACGCTTCATTGCTCAATAGTAACGAGGAATAGGAAGAGTCTGCAGTGTCCTCGTTGTCAATGATGATGGAGATGAATTGAATAGTGACGCACCAGAAGACGTGTTTTTGATAGTGACAGCTGGTCGTCTGATGTGACAAAGTTTAACACCTTTTTATTTGAACAGGAAGTTGATTTTTTAAAAACCGATGACACCATCTACAGCAGACCTTTCGACTTCCGTTTTTTTCAACGAAGAGTTGCTTGCTTTTGTGCAGAGAACCATTGAATGCGGACTAATCAAGTCGGCGAATTTGTGGAAAACCGATGAACAAGAAGTCATGTGATTCTAAAATGTGCTTGAAACTTTTTTCGTTAGCAGTCGGGTGAACGCTAACCTTTAACTATTTCTTTTATGTCGGCAATATTGAAACGTCCTGATATAAGCGAATGACAGGAAATTATCACCTGGCAGCCCATATGAGCTACTCGGCGTGAACGTGTTAATAAACTGTAGCAAATATAATCCAAAAAATATAGTAGCAGGTATGGTCCAGCAAATTCCAAAGCGCGACGTGATCTTGTAACGAACGATCTGTGTAATCGATAAGTACGGCGCTTGGAAAGTGATGTGCAAGGTCGGATGTCTTCTAGAACTGGTTCTCTCTATGTGACACGGTATTGTTTTCAAGCAGTACACCTAGTCTATTATAGCACCCAGTGGAGTCAATCCAATGAGTTCTCATTATTCCGAGAGAAACAGCAAATGAGTTTTTTATGAGAATGTTTTCAGAAGTCATTTGAATCAACTGAAGTTCCATTGGGACGAACATTGTTCCGGTTGTACTGCAGAAATGCTGTTTCCGGATTGAAGTCATTGTTGAGGTAATTGTGCAGGATGGCAAAACTAATGCTGATGCTGATTGTTTATTCATTGATTGAAGAGCAGTGATGTCGGCTTCATCGTCAATGCCTTCAGTGGAAATCGAATATTCTGACGTTTTAGGAGAAATAATTTATAAAGGATCGGTGAATGTTCGAGCAGATGATGTATCGTATAGCGTGCAATGACACTTATTTCAGAGTATACGAATGAAAACAGGAGATCTCAAGGCGTTTTGCAGAGTTGAGGAGAAAGGGAGGTCTCTCGGTATGCGCTTCCTGACTACTTTCAATTGTCGTTCTGCAAATAATCCTCACCGTACTCTCGACATTCGTTATTACGACGAGCCTAAAACGAACGGATCACGAGTCGTCGTTGGTGGTTTAGAACCTTTCAAGTTTCTTATTCGTATTTGTTAACTTCCACTGATTCCAAACAAAGTGAAAAGCATACATTATCATCTGCCGTTCATTTAATGCTAGTTTGATTTGTGTCCAATATTTTGTTAGACCAAGGACTTCATACTGTATATCCTTTCACGGAAAACATCTGCATGGAGAATTCTTGAATGAAGCGCTCACTAACATGGGCACAACGTTTGAAGCGCTCCCCTTTAACTAGATGAATTGGAGGTCTGTTATTCAAAGATATTTTCTGAACTGAACATTCATCCTTTGTGATGTATTTGGGTCTGTTTGTAGACGTTCGTATTTTGTGCCATTGTGCACTTTGGCCTAGATGCTAAAGTTCTTGGCGACTTTTTCAATTCTTTGCCAAATGTTTTGGTAAAGCTCGAAGTCGAGTTTGAGTCTAGTAACAGATTTGCTCAATCATTTTGATGGGATCCAATACAGAGCAGCATACAAAATTCTGCTATAGATTAGCTCATACTCTTTGGCTTCGCTCCTCCCCTCTCACCTCTTCTCATCAGTTTGCTAGGTCTGAGCGCAGTTCTCACGGGAAGTTTGTTCGAGACTTCTTCCGAATGCTGTACGTCGTTTCGCACAAAAGACGTACCCCTACAGCGAACCTCTTCTACACTACAAAACCAATCGAAAGCAGGCATATCGAAAACCTACAACTATCATGCTCATTCTTTGGATAAGTCGGAGAAATCGATAGCTGTTCTTGCAATGGAAGTTGTTACTATGGCTCCATTACGTACAGCTCCACGTCAAAAATGCGTTTCATCTTAGAAGCCAATGCCAGACCAGGCTTCCTTTTTTCTATGCCGAATTACGAAATACCTACTGATACCTTTTTCCCCATACTTCTTGACTTGAGAAATGCTGAATGGCAAACATCTTTCAGTACAATTAGGTATTGATCGGTTGTTGATTTATCGGTGTTTCGACTTTGATTGACCACAGATGATCTATTCACTACGGCGTGAATCCCACCACAATCACGTGACTTCCACTGAAATTGGACATTCCATGTTCAGGGATTGAACATCTGCGAGTACTCTGCCAGCTGCAAAACAAATAGGCATCTATCAACTCGTCCATGAAACCCTATAATATTAACTTCATCCCAAAGCTCCGTGCCAGAGGGAGGTGGTTGAGATTTCTGCTCCACTTTTATAGTTATAGTTTAGACGCACCAAGTCGCAAAAGATAGGATCGCATATGACACAACAAAATGCTATTCATTGGGTGTGTATTGATCGAAATTGGCCTATATTCTCGCAGTGCAACTCTCATCGTACCTGGACCTTATCGGTCATTCAGGTGACAAACCAGTATCTGCTGGTAACATTTAATCGATTTCGACAACAGCCCAATGATAAATACACTTGACTGCATTTTCTCGGAGTTAGGACGGCACGCATTGGGAGCGAAGCTGTGAAGGAATGTCGAATACATAACCTGAAAGGGTTTGTCAATTTTGGATACCAACTCCATCTCCCTGTTTTGGATTGACAAGGACGACTACCTCACAAGGTTGGCGATTTATAGACAAAATTTCAGTCTCGGACGGGACTCGAACCCGTACTTGTCCTTTTCGAGGACGGTGCTCTTATCCCTTACGCTACCGAGACCCCGCTTGCCCTAGCCTTCTTAATGGCTTATATGCCATAGCTTATCAGCACTCACACGTACAACGAAACTATGCAGAAAAGCAATAAAGAAGGATTTGAAAGAGAGACGAGAAGCAGTTGTGGGCGAAGGCGCCGAAGCTGGAGAGAGCATCAGCAAAGCCTGATGGAGCTCCGCCAATTCCAAAATTAAGACGACTTCCCTTCGTCGTCTTGACGGAACTGTGGGTGCATCTCGGAGGGCAACGGATAAGGCCATCTACGACTTCTACTCTGATCTCTTCCACCACCATACCTTCCTACCTACTTACCCTCTCGGGCAAGACGGATATGTCGTCCATTCGATTCTCCCATCTGGAATTCGGCTATGTCGCTGTACAAAAAGGGAGCGTTCCCAGCGGCGTTGGCAATTATCATGCCTGAACAGGATTGACAGAGTTTTAGATGAAGAACAGCCATGCGATCAAGTAGGTTTTCTTCGAGGGTTTAGTACATCGATTATATCCATACCCTTACAACACTCTTTAAAGTAACGCGATAGTACGTAATGTCGTTATGTCTGACGATCATCGATTTGAAGAAAACCTCTGGTACCGTCGAGACAGGAGCAGTAATTAAAGCCTTGGGTAATGGGGTGTTCCTACAATTATATAGGCTTTACACCTCGCCATTTTATAAAGAAGTCACCACTAACCACCCCATACTTTTCAGCGCCGAGCTGGGAAACATCATGCGTCATATGGAATGGGAAGGCATGGGGTGAAGGTCGTCGGCCGCTACACACACCATCTCCTTTGCAGAGCTCATCGTGCTTAGAATACCGAACATCGAGCATTCGAAACAAATGCTGGCCATATTCGACAGTGCCGGTGAAAGATCGGCTCACAAGTGAACCTAACGAAGACGGTGTCAATGAGAGATGGAATGGTTCCTGATGCCTTTTTTTGCGCTTTTTTGAACAAACGGATTTCTCAGAATGCTCTGGTCAAGTCTGTCTAACGGGAAGTCAACATAATGATCAACCTATCTCCGGAGCTGAGTAGAAGGAAACGCGCTGCGTGGGGAGCATCCAAAATATCTAGGGAGTAGTGAAGGGGACAAAAAACATCCGGCTCCGCGCTCACTTTTTCGCACTTTTTTCTACTGTCCTTTCTACTTTGACGTGTGCCTCGGAGGCTTGGATTCTACGAAAGCAGGATGGGCATAGTGTCGCTCGCTTTGTTAGGTCGTTGCTCGAAACTTCCCTATACACCCAAGTGCAGAAGGGAATCCGATGTTTCAATTTCCGTCATCGAACGAAGGTTAGGGATGCCGTTGATAACGCCAAGAAATCGAAAATCAGATGAGGCTGACACGCCACGCGATGTAATGGCGACCGTTGGACCAAGGCGGTTACTGACTGGATCCCTCGGGACATCAAACGAACTCCAGGAAGGCCGCCAACGAGATGGTCAGACCTCTTCGCGAACGCTCTGAATGAAGGGACTGCTGGGCCTTGTGTCCTTGAAAGGAGGACGATTTACTGGACCACTCTGGCTTGTGAGATGGATGAATGGAGACATTACTGGCGCCCGCTCGAGGAAATTGGCGATCAAGGGGATGTCAGGTGATGCAGGTAACTGATGCATTAACAAAGTTGGAAAGTGAGGTATTGAAGGGAGACGTGACTGTGTCAGCGGTGTAGTGAGGCACGTCGTTCTGTCTACCGGGTCGATGAATAATGTAGAGTAGTCGAGCGTAAGCCGCGAAAGAAGAGAGTTTTTAACGGTATCGGTCCTTTGCCTTGTGTCGTCTTTGCTGTTCCGTGGCAGCCACTTAATAGTTTTGACTAGGACGCCTGTTCGGTAGGTTTATCTCAACTGTGTGGGCTTCTACACACAGATTTTATTTATCAAGCCTTTATTGTGCGGCGACTAACGACTAACATAGGCTGACAATGACTAACAACTAAAATGGGCAAAGTGCGACTGACGACTGAAGGCTACTAATGACTGACGACTATTAAAGGCAAGGCACGACTGAGGACTAAAAGCAAAGAACAACTGAAGACCATAGGCAAGGAACAACTGAGGACTATAGGCCAGGAATGACCGTACTGTTTCCTCAGTCGAGGAAATAAAGGGTTGGAGGTGGAGCCTCCGCATGCTTTCAATATACATGGAACAATGGAAACGTGGCGGCTGCGCGGTCTGCCGCGACTTTCCCCGACTGCGAAAATTTTTTGAATAGTGCAAAGCTATATGGGAAACAAATAGAAAAATGGGAAATAAGCATACATTTGAATTATTGACGTATAGAAGAGATGAATGGGACCAACTACGCAAAATAACGCTCACTCGACATTGTCTTTTCGATGAGTCACTCGCGAACTAGCCAATCGAAGCCTGGCTCCTGCCCGTGACCTGAACAGAGTGTTAGTTGAGACTGTACTGACGACTGAAGCGTTGTGAAAATAAACATAATGAGACATATGTTGACAGTGGGCTTTCATCGCCGAGCTATGAGTGATTGGCCAAAGAGCGAGAGGTTTTTGTTTCGTCTGGTGTGAACGGTAGCTTTGCGTTTACATTTCAAGGATTGGGCATATGAATGAGTACAAAGCAGGTGCGTAATTAAACAAATCAAACTTATAGAACATGTAATGAACTTGTAAAACATGTCCAAATCAAACAAGCAGTAAATCAAAATCAACTCATCATCAATCCGATCGATGACCTTTTCCTGGCGAGCCAGTTGTTCCTTTTGTATTGCAAAAAATTGCATGATGCGGTCCACCGCATTTGCGACACTTTTTGAGATAAATACCTTGTGCAGTAACCAGACAGGACGTGCACTTGTCTCGATCTCTCAGACGAAGAGAGCGAGACACCGTATCGGGGAATAGGGTGCAGGATGAAGAACGGTGTTCTTCACTGTCGCGAAATAAGCATGGAAGTCGAGGGGGAATGGACTATCAAAGAGTCGATCTTGGTTTCGATGGAAGTAAGTTTACTCTGAATAGCTTGCATTGTAGTGGCTAGCATATTCAGAGTGAGTTGAATCGATGCCTTGAATGGGTAGAGATGACGTGTGGCTGCGAGGCCCAGTACAGGAGTGTTGCTATTATCGGGCGCGCTGTCAGAAGGTGCAGATGTCATGCGAGGGTCGTCGGTCATGAAGTCTGAGGAGCACTCTCTCACAAGAAGGGGACTGCTGTTTACGTTCGAAAAGGTAACATGGCGGAAGAGTAAAAAGAGGATTCTTCAGTTGCGAACTCTAACGATCGTAATTCTAGGAAGGGTTGTTCGTATGCTATCCACACATTTGAGGAACCATTTAAACACAAATATTGCAGTTATGATAACAGTTTTTACGATTGCAACAATCGCAATAGGTCCAAAAAAGTAAATTGCGAATCCAATTAGCCCTGTAAGTGTTGTTATTGCTAGGGTGCTCTTCTATTGTGTGAGATTGGTGTGCATAAGAGGACGCAGGTCCCCGATGGAGAAGTCATTCCACTAGCTGTTGTTCACGTTAGTGTTTTTGCCGATGTTGCAGTCTTCGTCCGGTACTGAACTGTGGTAGTGGAGAGTGCCTGCTAGGGAAATTGTTTGGCGTTTACCTGCACAGTGAACAGATGTCATCTACGTGTGCACGATTGTATTCTAGAGATATAACGTTGCTCTCGTTTTGAAGTGAACATTTTAGCAGGCGTGACTGGTCTGTGCAGTCAAGGACGACTTCACTTGCTTTGATGGAATAATAGTACGACTGTATTTTTGAAGCTTTTCGACAGCTATAGCAACCCCATTATAGTTGTTGTATGCAAGAAATAAGGCTGATCAACCAGAAGTTATACCACTTGAAGATGCTCATGGGACTCAATTAGTAATGTGATTTCGGTATCGTGAGTGTCCGCTACAACCGTATCTGCTGCACTTATGTTGAGATGAGGTGTTACATGTGGTAGCTCTTGCGCTGTGTATTTCATTCCGTGCATCGTTCTTTGAGGACAGTTTCATTGCACCGCGTCCTTACTGAGGGCGCATGCGCAGGTTATGACATTTTGGCATGCGTTGAGATGTTCCGCGCCGTTGCTGCATCTGGACATTCAAATGGTACTTTAAATTGATCGTCCAGTATCATATGCATGTACGGTGTGCGACAAAACGTCTACTGAGGAAGCAGGAGGCCTACCGCAGTTCACGATGGAATGTTTGTGCTGGATGGAAATTACATTTATGGCCAATCCTGGAATGGTATACGTACGTAGGGGTGTATTCGTGGAGGGACCTTTGTTGAGTTGTCTGGAATGGGGAAGTGAAAGTTTAAATGGATTTCTAAGCTCCACGATGAGCATGCAAAGACGTGGTGTACTTCTTCAGTGTGAACTTGTGCAACTCTGTAAAACAAGCAAAATGGGAATGGTAGGATGTGGAGCAACCACATGCTATGCCTTCACAAGAAGCGGTGCACGTTGAATTACCAGAATAAATTCTGCTTCACGCAATTCGGGTATCGAGTCATTGCGATTCATTGTTGCGCAGATAAGGGATAACATCACCTGTATCACCTGTCGTCCCGTTGATCGTCGATTTCCTCGAGCGGGCGCCAGCAACGTCTTCATTCGTCCGTGTTACGAGCCAGAGTGGTCCAATGAATCGCTCCAGGGACACGAGGATCAACATTCCTTTCGTTCAGAACTTTCGTGAAGAAGTCTGATCATCTCGTTGGCGGCCTTCCTGGAGTTCATTTGATGTTCCGCGGGATCCTGTCAGTAACCGCCCTGGTCCAACGGTCATCACTATATCGCATAACGTGTCCGGCTCACCTAATCTTCGATTTCTTGGCGTAGTCAACGGCATTCCTGGTCTTGGTTCGTTGAGGGAGCTCGGAACTCCGGATTCCCTTCTGCACTTGCGTGTACAGGGAAATCCCGAGCATCGTCCCTTCCAAAACGCGTTGAGTAACGCTGACAGCATGCTCATCTTGCTTTCGTAGAGTCCAAGTCTCCGAAGCGTACGTCAAAGCAGGAAGGACAGCAGCGTCGAAGAGGTGAACGCGGAGCCGGATGTTCTTTGTCTTCTTTACTACTCCCTCGATATTCCTAAATGCTCCCCACGCGGCCCTTTTCCTTCTGCACAGCTCCGGAGCTAGGTCGTTCACCATGTTGACTTCTCAACCTAGATACACGTAGCTAGAGCAATCGGAGATATTCCTTCCGTTTAACGTGAAAGGAGCACCAGGTACCAGTCCGTTTTTCATGAACATCGTCTTCGTTAGGTTCGCCTCAATCCGATCTTTCCACAAGCATTGTCAAACTCGGCCAGCATTCGTTCCGCCTGTTCGATGTTCAGGGTTATAAGCACGATGTCATCTTCAAAGCGGAGGTGATGTAGATAGCAGCCGTCGACCTTCACTCCTAAGTCTTCCCATTCCAAATGACGCATGACGTTTTCGAGAGCGGCACTGAAAAGTTTGGGCGATATGGTTTCGCCCTGCCTGACACCTCTCTTCACGTTGATAATGACTTCCTTGTAGAATGGTGAAATCCTGGTCGCAAAGTTGTCGTAGAGCTCACGAAGCATAGTAGGAGCACCCTGGTTGCCCAGGGCTTCGATTACCGCTTCTGTCTCGACAGTGTCAAAGGCTTCCTTCAAATCGATGAACGTAAGACATAACGGCATTTTGTACTCTAGCGATACTTCAATGAGTCTTGTAAGAGTGTGGATATGATCGATTGTGCTGAACCCTCTCCGAAACCCCGCTTGCTCACATGGCTGTCCTTCATCTAATATTCTGCCAATCCTGTTCAGGATGACGCAAGTGAAAAGCTTATAGTTTACAGACAGCACGCAGATTGGGCGATAATTGCCAATATTGTCTGAATCTCTCTTTTTGTACAGCAACACAGTCTTGCTAGTTTTCCACGACGTAGGCACTTTGCATTCCGTCAGGTATCGCGTGAAGAGCCTAGNCACCCTGCTGATTCCATTCCATTTCGTGAGTCCGATGTGGAGCTCTTCTGCCGTTTTTCTGGGGCCAATCTTGACGTTAAAATCACCGACGATGACCTTGAAGAAAGTGTGGTCTTCTCTGTAGAGCCTCTCCAGATCTATATAAAACGCTTCCAACTCCTCTTCTTCGTAGCTCGATGTTGGTGCGTAGGCAACGAAGATGGTTATAGCTGGGGTTGAGCCACATCTTCTTAATGGCAAACGTCCGATTCGGGTTGTTACACCTTCCTACGAATCTATGTTCATGGCCAAGTGCGTATTGACGAGGACACCTACGCAGCCGACGCCTTTGCAGTCGCATGTTCCAAGGAATAGTTCTTTTCCAGTCTCAAATACAGCGTGCAGCGGGCGATGCCTTCTCGTCTCGGTCAGTCCGATGAAGTCGTACTTCATCTTCCTAGCTTGCATCATCAGGTCTTCTATACACGCTTCCGATGCAAGCGTCCGTGCGTTGAAAGTACATTCCTAGTCTCGCCATCTCTCCCGAGCTATCCTACCCAACGCTGCCGTATTGGGAGCTCCCTCAGGTTCAAGGGAATGAGGCCCATTTTTATTACTGTTTTTGGCGTTTGAAGAAAAACCCATCACGTAGCTTGGCAGGCTCTGACGTGGAGGGGTTGGACGAGGGGCTTCGTTTTTGGAGGCGGCCCCAAATCGCCTTCCAGATACTTCCCAGCGTGACTTGTTCGTCACTCGAATGCAAGGTTTTTTCCGTGTCGATGGGCAGGGTACCAACTGCACCCACAGACTCTCCACACACGTATGCGTGGATACGCCTACGAGAAACAGAGGGTATATTGACCCAACACAGCAGAATCAAGGAGTCCATCCCCTAAATCCACCTGCATCTCTGGGCAAGTACCGGTGACTTTTGGTCGGCGATTAATTCCCCTATCCGCCACTTGGGGACGCCCTACGTAGCCTCGTCACTAACCGGCTGGGGATTCTTCAGTGAGAGAAAACTCAGTGAAGGAGATCCCTATCCCTTAAAGAATAGAGTTAAAGGGCGGAGGTGGTGCAGTGGCAAGTGGCGCACTACATCACAGGCACGGTCAGGGGTTCGAATCCCGGATCGATGCCCGCTTAGGCCAACTAAGCCTTCCATCCCTCCGGGGTCGTTGAATTGGTACCAGACTTGTCTGGGAGGATAAAAGCACTGGCTTGTACATCGGCTGGCCACCGCAAGTCATTGTGTAGGCCACATACGCACTCATTACGCCACTACGATTCTGAATGGAAGTCGAGTGCGTGGGCACATCCCTCAGACGGGATTGATTAACGCCAGAAACTTTATCCTTCAAGGGATAACATGATCCCAGAAACGCGCACCTTTTTTCGAAATATATTTTAGGAAGGTACCTCTTGTGTGGAACAGAGTTTCCTTGCTGTAGATCTGACGTATACGTTGAATGATGATTCTGAAATTTCCTATGATTCGATTTTGGTATCGTAAGAGGGTATACGCGTCCCTGTTGAGTTTGCTGAATAAAAATTCTTGCTGGTATTCGAGTGTGCAATTACTGTTGTCGTACCAGATCAGCTCAGTAACGTAGCGTAATGTGCGTGTGTTGACAGCTTAGTGTACACGAGGTGGTCAAAGCTAGGAGCTTTAAAGCAGTAGTCACACATAAAGATGGCTTCAAATCTTTCAGCAAAAATTGGACTGGCTGGAGAATTTCCAAGGGTGTGCGACGGGGATCTGAGTTCTTCTCGTCCTCTTTGGGATGTGTTTAGTAATCGTGATTGTTAGCAATATTGCGATGAGGATGAGTGCGATGAATGGTCGCGCTACTGTCGAAATTGCACCTATGAGCCAACAGCGGGGGTTGCCCAGTAAATTCAGTGTGAAAAATGTTTTGTCCTCTCAAAATGAGCGTCTTCTGTAGTTTTCAACATGAACAGGTGATTTTGCATCGTTATTGGAACGCATCGCTACATTTGCGTCGGGGTTATGAACCGAAGGAAGCAACGTACATAAGGTGGAACTGTTTTGTGTTTGTGGTCGACATATTTGAATAAAGCACAGGGTGTATTCTGTTGTTGCAGACGTTATTTTACGATTCCATTTTTGCAGGATATAGGTTGCGCATGGCCTGGTGCTATGAATTTTTTGCAGGATATGAATTGTAGAGGGAGAAGAGGATAGAGAAGGCATCGTGCCAGCGTGTGTATGTTAGCTGTGCTGGGATTATCAAGGGGATCGCAGTCCTGAGTTGACTCATAGTACCTTACGCTTTCTTTTGCCTTTCTAGACAACGATGTTCTTCAGGGGTATTGCTTCGTCTCGGAATTCGTTGCTATAGTACGTCACACATTTCCCCCAGTGAGACTGCTTCGAATTTCAGGTGGAACGAGTTTTGTTATAGGACGGTGAGATGTCTTTCCGGAAGGCGTGATAACTTTTGCTGACCTCACTAGGCCATCGGAACTTCGTATATAGTCAACGATACGTCCGAGAGGTCAGTTGCTGCTAGGGACGGGTTCGTCTGGCGGCATTACTACGATTTCGCCAATTTCGGGTTCTGAGCTGGAGTTGTGCCAGGTTTGTTTCGGAGAGGACTCATGTGTGTCGCGTAGCTCTTACAAGTATTCTCTGTGCCACTTGATCCAAAAAGTGGTTTCAGAGGGCAAAAAGGGCGGCGTTTTCTGCAAACTTGAGAGCTTCTTTTGCTTGCTTCATGTTGGTAATGGTTGATTACCCGTAAGAGGGATCTTCGCGTTCGCCTGAGTTGGAGCTTCCGAGTAGAGCGAACTTTAGGTTTCCCTCTAGGAAATCTATGGGACGAAGTGGTAGTGAAGTGAAATTTTGAGGATTTGAGGATGAGATCCAACTTTGTGAGAGGGCGTGTGTAGACGACGGCTTCTATCCGTGTTAGCATTGTTGTCAATTTTCTGTACGAAAGTTTTTTACGACCTATTGTCTTGGAAATGCATTCCTTCACAGTTCCTACAAATCTTTCCCATGCTCCGTCCATCCTGGAAGCCGCGCTGGGTTAAATGTTCATTTGATGCCCTTTCTGGCTGAATACGACATGAATGAATGCCCAGTTTTTGGGTGTTCTGGAAGAAATGGTCAATCGCCTTCTTGCCCACGACAAATTTGGTACCGCAATCAGATCTAATTATTGCACGGACTCCACGGCGGCTCATAAAGCGTAAGAAGCTTTCAAGAAAAGCTGACGCGGAGAGGCTGTCGACAAGTTCTAGGTGGATAGCGCGTGTTGTCAAACAGATGTATAGTGCTGTGTACGCTCTTCATTGTTGTCCGGCGTGAAAGAACCTATGTAGTCGCAACCGACATGTTATAATGGTTTGCAGATAACGGAGCGGTCTCCTGGTAGAGGCGCCATCGGTGGACGAAGGAATTGAAGCCCATATTCCTTTCGCATACTTCGCACTTTCTTTATCTTTATTCGGTACGTTATTTAAGACAACGTTTGAAATGTAACAATCAACACAACACAAACAAACAAGACAACACTGGGCGAGAGAACAAGTGAAAGTGGCAACTATGCTTGAAGGATGTGCGCTGCTATAGAACGTTTGAATGAAGCCAGAGAGCAGGAGAGAGAGGAAGCTCGGCTGGCCTTCAAAAATGCAAGACCAGCTCTCACTGTAAAGAAATTCCGCCTAATCGTCGTCTTCGGTCTTGGAAAGGAGATTTTGAGTTGATCACCTCTAGTTTTCGACGGTATAAGCGTATAGAAAGAGGAAAAAGCAGCACCACATTTACGGTTTAATAGCTTGTGTAGCATACCTAAGTCGAAAAAATTACGCCTAGACTGAAGGGTGGGCAGTCCAAGATATTTAGTCC
>UZAF01017094.1:19013-36772 GCA_900617895.1 Haemonchus placei | reverse complement strand
GGCGTAGGATCAGAATCAGAATTAACAAAAGTATTATGTGACACATTGGAGGCATTGGAGGTAGCACGCAGACGTAGCTCCTCCCGACGGCGACTTCTCTCTGTTTTCGAGAGAGACTTCCGTAGGAATACTCCTCGCTCAGGGAAAAACCGCAATCTGGACGCTCTACGAACTGCCAAGCGTTGGAAGTACCTGGTAGGGAAAACGACCTTGAGTAATCTCATTCTATCCGCAGTTGGACGTCCTAATCTATAAACGGCTGAGGGGGCACATTCTACCTCAAGGTGACAAAGAATATTAAGTACACTATTGTAATCGTAAGACAACTTTCTTCTTACAATGAAATCTTTTAACTCAGGTATTCCCGCTATAACAACAGATCTTAGACGTTCCGACTCGTAACAATCGATAATGTGGGGATGGGGAGCACTTTCAGTGTGATCATCAACAACCTCAGAATCGGTAATGGGAGCATCCGGGGCAATTCCTAACTTTTGGCGAAGAATGGAATTCTCATTACGAAGTTGATCTCTCTCACGCTTAACGTCGTCCAATTCCTTGACCAGAGCACTAAAAGCCGTCTTGATGCAGTCCGGTACCAGCGGGAGGCGTAAACATCATGCATCACATCATCCAGGCACGGTGACTGCGTCGGCGGGGAGCCAGGGGAAGTCGCTGGGCAAGATCTCTTAGTCCCTTTAAAAGCACTTCGAACTGGGGTGTTCAACATCGATAGCAAAAGAAGAATAAAAGAAGAATATATGGCAATAAACCTGTTCCGGCGACCCAACACAAAACTATTGATCACAGGGCCGCTTGTGATCTCCGCTCAATAACGAATAATCCGAACTAAACTGGATAGCAAATAGCGGATCAACGTAGGCGAAGAATAAATGAATAGATATCAGCTAGCAGGCTGAATAGCTAACAGTAACTAGAATACGCCTAGTATCGAGAAGAGTACATCCAGAGTGGTAACGGAATGCCCAAGCAGTAGAAGTGATCGATGACACGGGAGCATATCACACCCGACCGCTCACGGGCAGCGCAGAGAGCGGAATGCACTGACTGAGAATCTTTCAGTCAAAATAATTCGCCAAAGGTTTTGGGACCCAAAATCTCACTCTAAAGAGCGATAAAACATGATTTCGTCCGCCGTGCATGTTCGTGACGTGTATTTCGTTTATTATTAGGATTGACGTCGGTTGAACTGCCGGTAAAGTCTCTTAGATTCATCTCTATTCGGCTGAAGAGTTTTCGGGAAAGCTCTACCTTTTCTATTGCTTCCTCGCTTGGTTCTGCTGTCTGCTGCTAAAAAGACGTTATCGACATAGGTATTGCTCAGAGTATTTCTTTCGAGAGTTCTGCGCCCATCCTTTTGGGGAGTGTGGCTGTGGCCATATTAGAATACTGGGAGACGCTTGTGTTCAAATGGGAGTTTTTCGAATCGGTAGTGTACTATAATTACCGGGCTCGGGGGTTGGTAAGGGTCTCTGAGCCATTGGAATCGTAGTAAGTTGCGATGCTCAGTAGTGATGCGGATTTGGGTAAATGCTGCTTGAATGTCTGCGGTGATAAGTATTTCGCACCAGCGGCTCATAGTAAGTATGCCCTGGTTTTTGTGTGTGAAACTTTCTCCAATGTGCATCACAGCGTTGAGTGGAAGTTTTCCTTCTGCTTTTAATGAAGTATCGAATACAACTCTTAATGAGGTGGGTTTTTCTTCCCTCTATACTCCTGAATGAGACAAGTAGGAGGTGATGATGTTGTGCTGGTACTTTTCCTCGTCAGGGATTTTTTCGATAATGTCGTTATCTTCGTACCCCTTTAGCATTTTGATGTACCTTTGTCTATGTAATTCATGAGCTCTGTGGAATTTGAAAAAAGCATTCAGTCTTGGTGCTGCGACGCCATAATTATTTTCAAGCTTCATCATGTTATCCTTGAGGAGGGAAGGAGTTGTGATTGTTACGTTTTCGGTAGTTATATGCTTTGAGAAACTGTCCAAGTAGCTGTATGCAGTGTCATCATTGTTGTATTCGTCGGTTGATATGCCCATTCCCTCTAGTTCGTACATGTCTCTGAGTTCTTCAATTTTGGATATCAGCTTTGGACATACGAGCATGTGATGCTCCTCGTTTGGTTTGTTAAACGGTTTGTCGGACTTGCCCAGGGAAGCAGGCACAAATGCTGTATGCTATGCCAGAAGTCCAGAGGGAAGCCTAGTTGGGGCAGAATCGAGGAGTACTATATGCTCGAACGAATCTACTCCTACTAGTATCAACGGTTTTATAGATTCCCATTAGTCGCCGTATTGGGAAGGAAGATGTTATTCTCTTTGAGGAATTGTATGTCAGAGTTTGACAAGGTAGCTGCTGGGAAAGCTCGGTTAGCAGCAGTTTCGCTATCAGACTCGATGAAATATTGTCTCCGAACCTTGTCTTGAAGACAGCTGTCACTTGATGCAATAGGTATATCTCCATGTTTCCTTCGATGCCATGCATGGTGCACTGGTATGGGTCTCCTTTGTGAAGTCCGAGCGATTCTGCGATGCTTGTTTCGATGAGGTTGCACTGCGCTCCAGAGTCGAGGAAAATCAGGATGTGCTCGAAGATGCCAGTGTTGTTGTTTTGGATTTGGCCTTCTGCAGTAATGAAGACCAGTTAATTCTTGGAGCTCAGCGCCTTCATTCGATGTGAGAAACTTCCTATATTAATTCATTCTTCCTTTTTTCAGTTGGAACAGCTGGAGATCGTTCTCACACTTCGCTGTTTTGGTGACGAGGCAAAGTTTTTGTTGGCTGGCTACTGAAGTGAGAAGATTGACTGTCGCGACCCTGACTCCAAGTGTTGTCGGGGGTCTTGGAAGTACGGGTTTGGTACAAAGGGACGTGTGATGGTCTCTGTTATATTTTGAGCAGTTTTCTGGGGGACATACTCGACTTCTGTGGTTCGATGCGAAGCATTTCCAACATACTAATTGGCCTCTTGATGCGGCCCTGCGTTCTGGTGCAGTTATCACTGTGCGGCAATTCTTTGTTTGATGGTTACTGCGGTAGCAGAACAGACATAGCTGCTTTGGAACAGATCTAGGATTAAAGGAATCACTGGAGGTTGTGTGGCTTGTTGAGAGTGAGGCGATTCGTTTTTCGAGGACTACTCCAGAGGAGACTTCCGTATTGAGTTCGTCTAATAGGGTGCCTACTGTCAATAGTGGATCCTGTGATGTTCTCTCCATAAGTTCTTTGACTATATCATAAGGAAATTTGGCGAGAATGGTGTCAATTTAGATAGGATCACGTTTTCTCAATACGACATATCCTGTAGCAATCATTTGGTGTACGAGGTCGTTTATCTTATTGAGTGTTTCTGCACACTTTTCTGCTGTAGCGCCTTCTTTAGGCAGGTGCAGCAGTTTTTGCACTTTTAGCGATCTATTATTGCCTTTATTACCAAACTTCCTCTTCAATATCTCGACAATTAATTTGTAGTTGGATGTTTTCATTAGGATGCTTTTTATTGCGTTGGATGCTTTGCCACGTATTGCATCTTTGAGGTAGAGGATCTTTTCTAGTTCTCCGAGTTGCGTATTTTGGTCAACTATGAGTGAATAAGTAACCCAAAACTCTTCCCATGATTTGTTTTCACCGTCGAATTGAGGAAGTTTCATTAGTGGGTGTCTTATTTTCAATAGTGGGGAGAGTTCCATTAGATTGGGTTCTGTAAAGGGATAATTTTGATGTTGGTTGAGATTCTCCAACGTTCGTTTGCTCGCTTTGTCGACGACTGAATCGTCAGTGTCGTAATATTCGTCTTCGCTCATGTGGCCGGCATTATCGTGGCCGGAGCCTTCGTTGGTGAGGTGGGTACGATTCATATCTAGAAGAGCGATCTGTGTTCCAACTTCTCGTTTCCTGGCTTTGAGTGACATTATCATGTTTTCGGCTTCTTGCTTTATTGTGTGAAAATTGGGCCTTTGTTTGAAGCCGTTCATTTCTTGTAGCATGCTTTTTTCTCAGCCTCGGTTGCGTCTGCGCTTGTAGTCATGATGTCTTGATACACTTCTTTTACGCACTCAATTTGGTTGTCATATTGTGCAAAGCTATTTGCACTTCGCACAGTCTTTTGTGGCAGTAAATGCGGATTTCATGTTCTTCTGTTAAAGGCTGGTCGGGCTCCACCGTGTTTTTGTAAAAATCAATCAGTGTTTGTAAAGAGTTGTGCTCATGTTCTAAGTTCT
Organism: Haemonchus placei; assembly: GCA_900617895.1. NCBI lineage: Eukaryota > Metazoa > Nematoda > Chromadorea > Rhabditida > Trichostrongylidae > Haemonchus > Haemonchus placei. The sequence goes on along the minus strand of UZAF01017094.1, from coordinate 32,533 downwards.
GCAAGAAAAGTGTTATTTTGCTCATTTTTAGTTGAAACCGTCGTCTCTCTTATTCGTCTGGATAGGAGACTGGTTTTCGTGTGCCACGCGAGACTTGTTGGGTTACGGTTGGCCGATGAACCGGAATTCTGTGCGGGCTTCGACACACAAATTTTATTTATCAAGCCTTTATTGTGCGGCGACTAACGACTAACATATGCTGATAATGACTGACGACTAAATTGGGCAAAACGCGATTGACGACTGAAGGCTATTAATGACTGACTACTATCAAAGGCAAGGCACGACTGAGGACGCAAAGGCAAGGCACGACTGAGGACGAAAGGCAAGGAACAACTGAAGACTATAGGCAAGGAATGACCGTACTGTCTCCTCGGTCGTGAAAACTAAGGGCAGGAGGTGAAGCCTCCGCATGCTTTTAACATACATAAAACTATGAAAAGGTAGTGGCTATAGGGTCTGCTGCGACATCAGCAGGCAGATCCGCTCATTTGTTTAGTCTTATCTGATAATCCTTACTATATATAAAGCGCTCTGTCTGTCTGTCTGTCTGTTTGTACGGAAATTCGATATAACGTGAGGAAACACCTGGAGAAGTCGGGTCAAGTTTGGAATGAGTTGAGCATAGGGTAAGTGCAACAGAGCACATGTGAACCTGGCGGACCTCCGCCCCCAAGGGGCGGGGCATGCGCCAGGATTGGGCGGGGTCATAGACTAATTCTTCTAATTCGGTCTCATCACAGTCCAGACGCCGAGAAAAATGTCCAAAGGTGAGGGATGGGTCATCAACTAAAATGAAGGAAGCTTACTGGCGGTGGGCGGAGCGTTCTCGCAGTGGGCGGTACTTTTCACAGAGATTCATAACGCGATTCAACGAAGGCGTAGAGAGCAGGAAAAAAAGCAAGAAGAGTGAGCAAGACCTTATGCGGGTTGGGCATGCGTAAGCTTAGCGAAGCTCCGCCCACGGTGGGCGGGGCGTGCGTTAAGATGAAAGCTGCTTTTGACAATTAGTGTAACTTCTTTCGGAAACGTTCTAGAATGCGGGAAAAAAGTGGTCAGAGGCAATGGAACAAACGTGGTCAAATTTTCGAAGTGGGCGGGGCTATCGCCAAAGTGGGCGAAGCTTAGATCAAAATTTCATAACTCTGTTCAGAAACGTTCTAGAACGCGGGAGAAAAGTGGAAAGAGGTGAAGGAACAAGTGTGGTCAAATTTTCGAAGTGGGCGGAGTTGGCGCCAAAGTGGGCGGGGCTTAGATCAAAAATTTATAACTCTATTCAGAAACGTTCTGGAATGCGGGGAAAAATGGTAAGAGGAATTGGAACAAATGTAGTTAGGTCCTCGAAGGGGGCGGAGCTGGCACATGGAAGCGGGGCTAGAGCCAAAAATTCATCTCTTCAAAAATTTTTTGGAATGCGGAAAAAATGGTTTGGAGCAGTCAAAAGAAGGGTGGTCAAGTTTACCGTCGGAAGGGTTTGCACTAGGGTGGACCGAGCTATGATCAACCACTAATAACTTTGCTCAAATATATCGAGCGTGATGCTCTCAGCAGTTCAGCGTTTGAATCTAGAGAGAACTATCTTATTCTGATTATCCAACATTCCGCTGAATGACTCCATTGTGGATAAGTGGCCGTCGACATATACTGCGCGCGTTAGCGTGCATAGCCAAACTGGTGGTGTTATAATCACTTGAGAACATTAGTGAGTACTACTCTATTCTTTGGTTGCCTACCAGTTTAACCCTTAACGGTTCATAATTTTCAAGATGAAGAGCAACCGACTGACACTTTTGATCGTAGGCTTAAGCGTGGTCATGTGGTGCACTCATTGGCGTGCGTAGCCCAACTGGTATATGCATAATGTGCAAATGGCAAGGATTGGAATCGTAGTCACAACATATTTCCGATAATTGAGGCGATTTCTACTAGGCAGAAAATATAGCGCAGTCATTAGAAGATAGGTCAATGATGAGAATTCCATTAGGTGTATCAGAAAGTTCGTCGTTTTGGATGGTCTACTTTTAGACGCTCTTTTCTAAGTCATTTTTCGTTGCTCTGCTGTGGATAGTAAGCCATTTGAAAGCGCATTTCTTGCTCTTTCTAAATGTTGCATTAGCTTTGCTGCCTCATGGTGACTTCCTAGAGTGCAGAAGCTTGGAGAAAACATGAACAAACGACAAGTTTGCACCATCTTCCTTTTCCAATTCAAACTGGGCAGGAATGCAGAGGACACGGCTCGAGATAACAACATAGCGTTTGGTCCTAGAACAGCGAATGTACTATTGTACAGCGATGGTTCGAAAAATTCTGTAACGGCGACGAGAGTCTCGAAGACGGTGATGGTGGTAGTTTGGTGGTCAACGGCTGGTTTAATTCATCACAGCTTTTTGGATCCGGGCGAAACTATCACAGCTAAAAGATACTGTCAGGATATCGACAAACTGCGCCGGAAACTGCAGCTCTTGAGCCTGGATTGGTGAACAGGAAGGGGCCGATCCTTCTCCACGACAGCGCGTGCTCTCATGTCGCACAGACCATCCTGAAGAAATTGAACGAGCTTGGCTATGAAATTCTGCCTTCACCCACCGTACTCACCTAGCCTCGCTCCAACCGACTACCACTTTTTAGGCATCTCGACAACTTCATCCGCGAGAAACGCTTCTGCAATCGACACGATGTCGAATCGACTTCCCTCGAATTCAACGCTTCTAGATCTCCAGAGTTCTATGCAAGCGGGGAAGGCAAACTTGTTACTCGTTGGACAAGTTGTGTACATAATAATGGTTCTTATTTCAATTGATAAAGTTTTGTTTGAGCCGAGATACGTGCATTGAAAGTTGAACGTTGAAAAACGACAGAACCTCCTGAAATGCCTGATATTTCTCCCAACTAAAGAAACCACCTTTGCGCCCAATATTGACTCGAAGTGGAGAGCTTCAGTAATATTTCCGATCTGGGCTGCAAGTTGTCGAAGCTAGCTCAGCCCTTTCTGATGCTTACCCCTTGATCTCTTTCGGTACTTTTCCCGATCTCGGAAATTTTATCTCTGGGCACCTGCTAGTCTCTACATGACTTGTTTAAACCTTTGTAGCTTTTTTATACCTCTCTCTTCTACACACAAAGCTCACAAATTGCACGTTCATTTCACGCTGTTCAAGTGCTCTCGAGCAACTTGGAGTAGTAAAAAAATCACTTCCATGCTTTTTGTGGTGACTCAATTTAATGGCTAATTTTTAGCTGGCCTCCACTTCGTTTGCCTAAAACTCTAGATTACTCTCGAAGAGTAATACAAATGCTTGATCTGAGCTCCGCTGATTTAGTGCTCAGTAGCCCAAAAATTTCATTTTTTTCCCTTTGCCAAGCTCTGCCGAATTTTTTTTCGCTTTGTTGCCCCAAATTAGCTCGCCGCTGGGGTTTTTTTTACGTGGACAGTGCTCACTCATGTGTTATACGTAACTCGACGCAATCTCCACTTACTCCAAATTGACTGAACATTTTAAATTCAATTCCAAAGGAGGCATCATATATGATGATGGCAAGCAGGCAAGCTAACAGAGAAAGAGACATATGTGGTTCCTATATTGTATTGAATAGTAAGGATTGTTCTCCTTCTTTGCGCCTCCTTGCAACCGTGAACATTGGATCTCTCTACATTCAATTGCTTCTACACACCCCGTTCGTACTCTGGATAATTCTGAATAAAGCTCTTAATCGACCATGATCCACTTTCCCTTAATCTCGGCATAGCTAAAGTTGTTTTTGTGTTGGCTTTAGCCTTTTCGAGATTTAACAACTTTGACCAACTTACACTGCCTCGCCATCTTCTTAAAGCCTAAAAACTAGAAAACGATTTGGGATTGATCTTCACGTAACTCTATACAGTACTTGAAACAGTCCTGTGAACTAGTGGCCCCTCTGAACTCGATTAATAGAAGGCTAAATGGCTTACCTTGATCCTAGAGGCCAACCACTGAGACGACCACTCCCGAATGAAACTTCTGCGTTCAATAAGCAACCCTTCTCCTTTCTGACTCACCGCAGATGTCGAAGAGGGGTCACGAGTTACGGCCTACACTTTTCTCTTATATTGAAGAAAAGAGTTATGCATTTCCACTATTGCTTACCATTTTCGCGATCTTCGGGTCGTTCTGAACATTCTTTATGCAATCTTGCAGAACAGAATCACAAAGCGTAAAAGTCGGTGCGTTGTCACTAGTTATAAATGGCGGTAATTCCCTACGAAGCATCTGAATGAAAGCGTAGGTGGATAGATGTGAAGTGACGTCAAGATGGAGCAGGCGTGTGGCAAGGCAAGGGTTATACAGCCGTAACATTTCTTCGTTCATCCGTCTTCTCTTTTGATGGTTACTGGTCAGAAATAATCAGTCCGACATGATTAAACACATGTGATCGTGGCACTCGTCTCGAAGGCAAGTCGCTCTGTTCCGGGCATTTGAACGGTAGGCTGTTGAACCTTCGACTCTGAACACAGCGGCAAATAGCTACCGTAACTTGTGATCGTAGCTTGGAGATCCAGTAGTGTTGCCGGGTGAGTGGCATCGTATGATATGGTGAGGAGACCTTTGCTATGATAGTCGTTGATAATCAACTTCGATAGCCAAGACTTTTGCGAAAAAAGCATGAGAAACTTCGCCTCATCTCCAAGAGTACTGTTACTAACACGGCCCCAGCATAGCCATATTCCAAACTCGTCCTTGTAGAGGTTCAAATGGTGAAGCATCTTGACGACATCAAGACTCATTAATTGATGTTGTCTAACGAGCATTTTACTTGCTAAGGCTATTTCTTCTGCTCTCAAAGTAACTGACATGTCGTCCTCTTCACAATTTCCGGAAGGTGCCTGAAGTTTCAGAATCGGCTCGGCGTATTACTCTTTTTACTTTTCACTCTTTTCGCGAGAACTCAAATGTCTCTCATAACGTATGCTTCCGTTCGCTTAACACTGGTTGAAGTTTGCACTCGAATCGATTGGAAGAATTTTGGGTCTGTGTTGCCCGCTTTCATGGCAGTATCGACCGTTAGCGAGCATATTTTGGGGATTGACTCGTCCTTCTCATCGTCGACGGTCGTCTTAATTATGATTGCTTTAAATAGGTCATCCCAGTTTGCTTCTGGAACGCGTATAAATTCATGTCCCATTAACCATAAGTGATCGACAAGGTCATGTTTATCCAATCCTCTAGTAACGCAATCTTCGGGATTGGACTGTGAGGATATGTGATCAAATTGAATGGGACAACCTGATCCCTTGATTTTTCTAGCGATTTCTTGATCTATTTAATGCGATTTTTTATGAATGATCCAGCTTCATGTCGTACCCTCAATTTGACTCACTTCAATACAGTCTCGGCATCGCACAAAACAATCATTCGGTGGATTGTGACTACTGATTGTAAGTGAGTGATAATCCTGTAAGTCGAGCGCATTGCTAAAGTCATGGCGTTGAGCTATCACTTAATATTGTAGTTTTTGAACTAGGTAGCTACAAACCGAGGGTAGCTTCTCTTTATCCATCAAGAGCTGAGTCAGGTTTTCTGTTCTCAAGTGTACACAGGTAGCCATTGCCTCACTGTTTGCGTCCGCGAAACTTATGAGCTTCACTCGACTACGCTTACTGGTTAGGGAACGCGTGACTTTCTTGTGAAATCAGTTGATTCCATCACATAGTCGTTTCCATTTCTCACGCTGTTCCTCCGTAAGTGCGGTATCCCAATCGCAGGTGGATTTCCAAAGCGATTGCAGAAAAATCTTAGCTCTGTGGACCAGTGGGAGCATCCAACCCACGGGATCGTAGATGGACGCTATAGTGCTCGCTACGGTTCGCCTCGCTTGAATGGGAATGTTGCAGGTGATGTGTAGACTATCCGCTCCGGAATCCCAAACGATCCCAAAAACCTTTGGAGAAGTATCGTGTGACTTGCCTTTATCTGGCCATGAGTTCTCGGTCATTGGAACAGTACTCCCTGAGGTTCATGTGGAATTCGGTAAAAATCTGTTTCGTACACGAGTATTGTTCCATTGCTTCATCTGATATGCCAGATGATGGAAGTAGGTCGTCTACGTAGAGATTTTCCTCGACTGCTTTCACTAGTTCTTCGTTTCCCTGGAACTGGTCGAAGTAAAAGCATATTGTAGCTGTTAGGAAGAACGGGGATGAGAGAAGACCGGAAGTCACGCGTGTAAATCTATAAGTCTACATGTTTTCCTGGCTGGGGAACTCGTTATGGTTTTGTAGCCAAAGAAAACGTGTTGCATGTCTATCAATTTTCCGAAGATGATACTGCAGGTACGCTTTTTTATACGTCCGCGATCATTGCAATCCGCCCGAATCTAGAGCGAAGTAGAAGATGGGAGAATCACCGGTTCTCTTTGCGAATTGTCGTTCAAAGAACTCGCGCTTCTGTAGTGGCCGACGCATCAAATACGACCCTTAATTTTGTTGTGTTTTTGTGAGGGGTAAAGACCGCCTGATGCGGTATGCATTTTACTCGACCCGCTTTTCTTTCCTATTCGTTCACTACTTCAATGATATTTTGTATGAGTTGATCCTAGAAACCTCGTTCTATTTGTCTTCGAGTGAAGACAATGTGCTTACTAGGCTTCGATACGCGATTGCTCGGTTGTCTGGCAGTTACAGACAGCTTTTTTTTCAAGCCCAGCGTAGGTGATACCCGTCTTCTCTTATCTCAACCGTTTCTTTGAATCGGTTCCACACTTAATGATCCAACATTCGCTGAGACTTTTCTTCTGATTCGCTGAAGTTCTCAGTGCTTCCTCTGCCAAGCTCCCAATACTAGGTCCATAATTTCTACGGCTCGAAATCTCGAGACACCATACCAGCACTCGCGTCCAGGGACCAACACTTTTCCCGCTTGTTTGACAACGCCAGCAGTTGGGAGGTGTGAGTATTTAGACGCAAGGAATCGAGTTTTCCTGTGGCTAGTTGTTCTGTTGTTTACACAAGATGTAGTCTAGGAGTTAGCTGCACATGGTATTTTCCTTCTTCAATCAGTGTCCAAACTTGATCACAGCCCAGTAATATGAGAGGTCTCACTTGCCCGTGATTTTCGTCGACTCGAATATAGATGTTCAGTGGTTTTATGTAGTCTAGATTCTCTTTCAGTTTTGTGGAACAGTCAGCTCTTTGGTCAGAATTTTATGCGTGTACAGAATCAGACTCAGAGGCCGCCCATCCTCGTCCCATGTATCCAGCTGTACTCGACGGCTTGGCTCTTCTTAGATTTTGTTCGAGCCAAAGGGGTGCAGCCTCAGTTTGGTTTCCTCTATAAATCGTGTTCCTAATTCCTCTACTAACGAGTAGTCGATGAAGGACAGTTCTGCTCCTGTGTTTAACAATACCACAACCTTCCCTAGACGCTTGGAAGAAACATTGAAGATGGTCAGCTCTCCCGTGGGTAGGAAAGTAGAATCAGGTTTCCGACCCTTTCGTGCTGATCAGAGTTCACGAATCGTTGTATTCACTGTTAGTTTGGGAGATTCGTCGATAATCATCTCCGGCGTTTGCTGGCCCCGGACCCATAATATATATTCCATGTCCTCGTGCGTGTTGACCTCACTAACATTCGGGATGAGCTTGTGCGTATCTCTCGAAGATTTACTTGGGTTTTGCACGCCTCATCCTTTGTTGTGGGTTTGGTAGACCTTGTGTCTTAGCGAAGCTCTTCTGTTCTGTTGCATGTTTGAAGCGACAGGATGTATGGTGAGCCCTTTGGCATATGAAATACAAACGCTTCTTACATTGGGGTGCAGCATGTTTTGGAGACGCGCAAATCGCACAGAGATTGTGCTCTCGTAAGAAACGCGATCATTCCTGGGGAGTCTTAAAGGTAGCACAAACTGCAGATTTGTGAGCCCCACAGCAGTACATGCACCCGTTGGAACGTGGGTTCTCTTCCCTTTCTACGTGCTGTGGATGACTCCGACTTTCTTGACTCTGTCCGGTGAACGCGAAACCATTTCTTCACTCGAGATAGCATCCTCTAGGGATCTTATCAAGATATCCATCTCAAAGCGAGTCTCGTGTGGTAATGCGTGTTTTTTCTCAAGGACCCTGCGCTGAGTTGCCAAAGGGGATTTGGAAAGTACTCGCTTCAGTACCACTAACTAACAACGTTTTCGCCTTGTTATTTCGAATGAGAAACTGTTTTGAATTTGTTCAAAGAGAACGCGTTGGTCCCGCAAAGATCGTAATTGCATTCTATCTATCCTATCTATGAGCCGATTTACAAATTTTTCACTTGTCGTACTTAGGTTTAGGAATTCAACGGCCTTAGAATAGTTTTCAGACGATACTTGAAATTCATTGATAGCTGAGAGTGCTTCGCCCTTGCGCGCATTCAACAAATAGTTGAATTTATATGGCTCATGCAGCGGTAGGGAATGGATATCTGCATTAAACAATGACCGAAGGTTATTCCACTCCAATATTTCTACCAAACGTGGGGACTGGTAACGTCAGAAGCTCCATTTTCCTAACTCGTGGCACATTATCCCACTGATTTTGTGGTGGAGATGGAGGAGCGACTGTAGTTCGAACTGAATGACTATTGGTAAACGGGCACAGTGCACGCGATCTAGCTTCTAAAAGTACGAGGTAATTATGAGCTTCCGAAAGTCTTCTATCCGCTCCCGCTACATACTCGTCGAAGACTTTGAACTCCTTTTGTGTGGTTTCTTGAAGCGAATCCAGTGTGGCAACGTAGTTACTCAAGATACTTTCGATGTGATTTACGCGAGTTTGAAATACTCCTAGAGCCTCCCCTAGGCGTCTATGGTGGTCTGGGTAATCAACAGGGGATTAATCGTCTGCAATTCGAGGCGACTCAACCTTTTCTTCCTAATACCGTTGCAAAAGTGATCTTAATTTATTGGTGAACAGAGTAAGCTGCTGTTTGTAAGAGGGTATCCTAGCTGACGATGTACAACTCGAATGAACGATTTGCCCAAAATTGTCAGTGACCTGGATTGCGTGACTAACGTTTCGGCAAAGAGAAATTGCCTATTACTCGGTTGAAATGTGTCGGGTAGGACTAAAATAATGATATATCCAAAACGTGAGTCAATTAGATAAGAACTTGAGTCTTAAAATCACTGGGTCAGCCTGGGCTCGTCCTCATGCACCATAGTGTAGTTCAATGGTAGTATAGAATATAGATATCGGATCGATACTAGAGTAAGCCACAATAATAGACCGATCAACACCAAGTTTATTAAGCACCCTCTTCTGAAGAATAAAGGGGTTAGCAGCAATACGGTGCAACGACAATATCAAACAAAATTAGAAGGAAATGTGTCATCCTGATGTCTTCTCCATCCATCCTTTATATCCCCACCAGGCGGCTACGCACGCGAATGCGTGCACTGGGGGCTCCAGCCATAAGGAACGGAGCCACGTGAGCTTCTCATTTTCACTGAAGACCTTTACCATCTGAGCCTCTTCCCTAACACTTCTGTAGCGGCCACCATTCTTTTTGGGGTGTGAAATGGGGTTGTGTGTGGCCATGAAGAGTACTCCGATGTATCCAGATTAAATACCACTGCAGTCTATGTAGTCGAAGAAACTCTGTGTAGTTTGGCCTGTGTGTGGCCATGAGTACTAACTTTGAAAGGAAGGACCTCCGAGTATTTGTAGGAATTCACACGTTTCTACAGAGTATGCACCCGTTGGTTTGGTTACTGTAGATTTTATTTTATGAGTTCTGAAGTTAATGTAGTGCATTTGCTCTTGTGTAGAAGGGACTACTAAATGTCGAATCACGAATACTGACTTCTAAAAAAAATTTTGGTCTATTTTTGAAAGAGTTTAGTGGTATACCCTAGTTGTACGCCTATGTGGTCAGGCCGATGTAAAGACAAATGTATAAATTTCTGACCTCAGCCCCGCCGCCATCTTTGCAAACCCCACCCAATCCAGACTTTGAATCCCATTACTTTTATTACCTCCATACACCTTTTTCCCGCGTTCTAAAACGCATCTGAAGAGACTTAATAATTTTTATGTAAGCCCCGCCCACTCCAATGCCAACTCTGCCCACTTCTGGGATTTGACCACATTTGTTCTACTACATCTTACCACTTTTTTCCCTGCATTCCAGAATGTTTCGAATTTTTGATCCGAGCCTCGCCCACTTTAGTGCCAACCCCCCCCCCCCCCCCCTCTCACTTTTGGAATTCGATCACATTTGTTCTTTTACACCTTAAAAGCGTTTTGCCGCATCTCAGAACATTTATAAACAGAGTTATAGATTTTTGATCTGAGCCCTTTTACGCCTTAACACCTTTCTGCCGCATTCTAGAACGTTTCCAAGCAAAGTTGCATTCGTTTTTGAAAAGTGTCTTTCGTCTCGCCTACCGTGGGCGGCTCTTCGCTAAGCTTACGCACGCCTAGCACGCATGAGGCCCTGCTCACTCTTTTTATTTTTTATCCTTGCCTCTACGCCCCGATTGAATCGAGTTATGAATACGTATGAAAAGTACCGACCATTCCTAGAAGGCTTCGCCCACAGCACGTGGGTCTCCTTCGTCTGATTTGTTCCCCAAAACCTCACCCTTGAACATTTTTTTCCAGTGTCTGGACCTTTTTCGAAGCCATAATAAGACGTTTGGCTATTCGCACCGCCCATTCGGCACTTGCCCCGCCCCCTGTGGGCGGAGCTCAGCAGAGCTCATATGTGCTCTGTTGATCTTATCTTAGGCTCCACTCATCCCAAACTTGCCCCGACCTCTAATGGTGCTTTTAGGTGATGTTGAATTTTCCGTTGAACATACAAACATACATACAAACATACATACATACACACATTCCATATGTACATACAGACACACCAAGCTTGTGGATTATATATAGTAAGGATTGGCGCGCGATCGGTAGCTCACATTACGATACTTCTTTGCAGATCTTGACGATGTTGTCGTCAAATGATCATATTCACGATATACCAGTCGAAATGATAGATACAAAAATTTATGCCCAAAGATAAGAAACATTCGTCCGAATTTTATCTATTACAAATAAGTTATCTGGTCTTGTTTGATTTCACAGGAATTTACAACAGTATGCAGTGAAGAAATGTTGCAACAGCTGTTTGAACACTCGCAGTTGTCACCTTCTCGTCCCGTATCAAGAACACAATAAGTTTTAGAAAGCAGTTTGAATGTTCCAAATACCGGAAGATACCAGCTAGTTATTGTCGCTCCTTAATTTGATTACGAGCCACATCCTTAGGCTATGGAGATTAGAGCGCAGCCCACCATGAAACTGAGTACTCCTCCAAAGTAGGTCATAGAAGTGCTGGTGTCTAATAGTGCATCAGTGGCGAAGGAAGCGGGGAAATCTGCAGAATTCGCGGGACGTTAGAGTTCCTCAAGCTGGTTGAACTAGGGATCGTACGAGACAATGACGATGATGGTAGTTATTTAAAGGAGATTCTAGTCATGTGCAATAGCGTGAAATGGAAGAATGCCAAAGTTATTAATTTACTACTGTCGCTATGGATCAGGGCGATCAATTGTTTGATTTTTTATCATTTTCAATGGATCACCTCTGCATGGATTCTGAAAAGCATCCAATTCTGGGTGTGGTGTACAAGAACGACAATTTTTTGACCCTTACTGCGCTCTATTTCCTCCGTGTTTATCCCGGAAACGACCCATGTGCCATACTTGGTATTCGAAAATTAGTCCTAATAAAAAATCTCAAGAAACATCTCTAACGTATACGGTTTCTTGAGGCTGGCCTAATACCAGCCTATTTAGACCAGCAGCCTCGTTCTTGGATTTTTTTCGAGACACTAGAGTTGTTTACACGATTCATTGCTGTGCTGCTGTTTTCCAAATGATTACACCTATTCAGAAATTAAATAGGGGAAATTCGAAAAAACTGACGACTTTTGATCACTGACTCTCACTCTCACCATCCAAAAATTTGATCAGTGTTCTACCGACTGTTTAATTCCGACAAGTTTTTAAGGATTTTTCATTTTGTGTATTGCTATGACTGCACTCCATAATATCTAATAAGGGAACCCCATAAAGCTTTCCCATTGCCCAAACCTCCCTACTAACTGATAAAAAAATATTTTCTCCTCTTAAACGTAAACCACATTGCTTCTGAGGACACTTCCACTGCTAAGGACTCTTCCAATCGGACCGCCGTAATCGGACTCGACATTGATGAGGACCCACATTCGAATGAAAGTGCCGAAAACCATTGCGCGATTATGAGCTGTCTCAAAATGTTACAAATTATGGGTTCCTTGGAAAATTATGCGGTTTGAGACCAATAAGTTTGGCCATCTCGTTCCCGATGGGCCTTGGAAGGTCGACATGCCACGACCAGAACTCTTCAGTTTTCCTTCCTTCTTTACTTCACGAATAATCCATAACCCTGGGCTTTTATGCTTTGCCAGTCTTGATGGAACATGTAGATAGTCTTCAAATGATGAGAGATCTGTCTCCAACGTCGACAAGAGCACTACATTGGTTGACTAGCTCTATTACACAATTTTCTTCCTGCATTTGCCTTATAAGTATATATTGGAGTACAAATGATTAAATAGCTTCAGTGTATCTCATCACAAATGCAATCTCGATAAAAAGCTTCGATGTAATGAGGAAATTAACATTAACAATTCGGGATTACCAAAACAGAAAACAGTTCTTCACGTAAGAAATTCCACATCAAATTCCGCGTTTTTCCGTTGTTCACTCTATGAGTTGAATCAAAGTGGAGTGTTTGGAGAGCTGGATGTACCGTCGAGTCCTGGTTGTCAAGTTTTATAAGACGATGCCACACAGTATTGGAAGTGCTTCTTTTCGTATTGTGTTGCGCCACACACTTCAGTTCCATCCAAAGGGTGATTGCGGGTATATGGAGTGCACGCTTAAGTACTTGTAGGGGCTGATTGTTATGTGAAACAAAATGTTCAGAATTAGCTTTGTAGTGCTCCACGTACACCAGTCCCCTTAGTGCAATGTAAAATTAATGTGGAGGCTGTAGATGACTGCTTCTACAGTCTCTGCGCTCAGCACTCCTTACATGTTTCAATGAGAATATGACATCAACTTCCGACAAAATAAATGAGCCGTTTTTTGACATTCTCCAATCCTTAGAGGGACTTGCTTCGAAATCTAAGGAGGGCGCGGTGAGGCACCTTGTTATCGCAGACAGCTCTTCGTTCTCTGCGAGGTTTTTATGGTACACATTATGATAGATAAAATTTTCCATCTCGGTATGGCCCCGAACTTGATACACGCCCAATTCATAAAATCATGTTTATCCCCTTTCCATTGGGCGTTTTACAACTAAATTGCACACTGTTAGTTTACACGCGAAAAGTGCTATGAAATGATTCATGGGTGAACCCGTGGCCCATGGTGATAAAAACCTCCCCTCTTGACCATTCTCTGCCGTATGCCTTTTGCTGCTTGGTTTCCTGCTGGGCATGTTTGGGTGGCACTGTAGTGACACGGTCTGAATA
>UZAF01017094.1:0-18413 GCA_900617895.1 Haemonchus placei | reverse complement strand
CCTTCAAAATTCCTTGGAACCACATTGAAACTGCCCCTTTTCTCTACCACTACGGTGCCCCACCGCCTGCGTATCCGGGTCCCCATTCAAGTAGTGACTATTGGAAATCGCCTTCACTTTCCGTCAACACAGAACCCCACCGCCTGTGAATCCCGATCCCCCAAAGCCACTATTCAAACCAGCGCCACTACAGTACCCGGGCACCTACTTAACCAAGCACGCTGGGCGGGAAACTGCTCAGCAATGGGCATACGGCGGAAAATGCTTATTAAGGAAGCTTTTCATCACGGGTTGACACACATGTCATTGGAAAGCGTATTCCACGTGGAATAACAATGTACAGTAATAGTGCACAATTACGTTGCAAAAGGAAAATGGAACGGAAGAAAACATAATCTTGTGTTTTGGGCGTGACGAACTGCAAAGTTCGGGGCCATATCGAGGTGGAAAATTTGATCTATGATAAGGTGTATCATAATAGTCTTGCAGAGAACAAGGAGTTATCTACGATAATAGGCCGCCCTAACCCGCCTCCTTAGATTTCGAGAGTAATCTCTCCAAAGCTAGGGTAATGTCGAAGAATATGTGATTTTTCAATCTCTTATCTTATTGGGACATGTGAGGAGTACTGAGTGCAGAGACTGAAGAAGCATTCATCTGCCGTCTGCACATTAAAAATGAACGCTGGAGGCTGAACAAAACCAATCAGTCGTTTTATTTTCACATTGTACTGAGTGGAGTCGAGTACTTTACGCAATCCAAAACAAAGCATTTTTAATATTCAGGATATCTGCCTATGGACCTTGACAATAATTCTATCAGCAGACACCGTGACACCTAATTAGCTAACAATACCGAGACTAAGGTCAACGATATTTTTATCAGGTTGAGTCGTAGGTCCTCGGGCATTGCGATAGTGATAATTTCTAGAGACCATAACTCGGGAAAGGTGTAACAAAAATGGACGCGCGTGGCATCGTTAGATAGAGTATGAAAAGCTCTTTCAAACGCATGTTAAGAAATACACCCAGTCCCTCCTTCACTGCAACCGTGCCCCATGATTTCAAACCGCTGCAACTCCACCTCGGAACACCATCACTTCTTTCTTTATCTGACCAAGAACTCGATAGACGTATAAAGAAAGTTTACATAAAAGACGCTCCTGTTAGAGGCATAATTTACAAGTGGCGCTCGAAGTTTGTCATCGGAAGAAGACTGTTCCATTGTAGATGAAGACCGTCCGAGACACTTAATGGAGTTGGAATTAGACGTGCTGCGAGCCAGGTGGAAGTCGATCCGCATCAAACTACTAGTGAACTGACAATCATTTTTGCGGAGAGTCAATCCGCAGTTATTCGTGGATTGAAGTCAATCGGCAAGGTGCGAAGGTTTGGTCGGTGGGTGCCTCATGCTTTGAAGCAGTATGACATAGACCGCCACGCCGACGTGGCACTCTCTCTCCTGACGCTCAGGCGCACCCATACGTGGCTCGAGCACCTAGTCACCGGGGATGAGAAGTGGATCCTTTACTCTGACGTTTACCGGCGTGCTCAATGGGTTGGCTAGATGCGAATGCAGAAGACTTCCCTAAACCCAGTGAACACGCCAAGAAGGTTATGCTCCTCATCTGGTACAGCGTTCTCAGTGTTGGATACTGAAAGCTGCCAGGCGAAGGATGTACAGTGACCGCAGACGTCTACATTAAGCAAATGAGGAATTTGAAGGCGATCTCGAAGCTTCACGTCCACAGCGGCGGAAAGTTTACTTCTAACACGACAACGCTCGGCCGCGCATTGCAAGAACGACCCAAACTGAACTAATGAATTCCGGCTGGACAATTTTGCCTTACTCACCATATTACCCAGACTTGGCTTCCTCGGATCACCACCTTTTCCCTCATCTCCAACGTCATCTGGGTGGGCAAGACATTTAAAATCGCGACGACAACAAAATGGCACTCGACCAGTTCTTTAAAGGACAGCCCCCAGAGTTCTGGAGCAAGGGCATCTGAGATCTGCCCACGCGTCGACAGAAGACCGTCGATGACAATGGGGCATATTTCAAATGATTCGCAATTATCGTTCAAAAACTGCAAGATAAATACAGTCAATGTCAATTTGTCCGAGGACTTATGACTCAACCTAATAACCTCTCAAATACTTGACTTCGAACCGACTTATGGGAAAAGACGGGTAAGACGCAAATCTGCGCGTTCTTACGGCGAGTATTGTAGTTCAGATTAGCACTGAGAAGCCTTCTTCTCACTTTTTGTTATATGCCAGACAAATGAAGGCTGCTGTTGGAGAAATCGACTTCGACCGATTCGACTGCACAACGCGACAGTACAGCAATAGCCAAGTGGTGCCGTCAAACTCAATGAAAATTCTCTAAAACTAGACTTCTAACGAGGTGGTACCACCGGTGAATGGAAAGGTTATGTGACAGGAAATGAATTGCCTAGGTTGTTTCACAGCTTAGCTCTTCAATCGTTGGACGAAACTTACTGACGTATAAGGACTAAATTGTAGATGCACCGAAGCTCACCCTGACCACATTCTTTGATTATCTGGGAACTGAGTAAGCTGAATAATAGCTGTTCCATGCCGTTCAGCTGCGTCTTCTCAGTTGCAAGGCGAGTGACCCTCCCGATATGCACACTCAATTCGGCTTGCGTGGACAGCCGCCATAGCAAAATGAGAAGTGATTTCGCAGAGTATTCATTTTTCATCTCTA
Source organism: Haemonchus placei (assembly GCA_900617895.1). Classification (NCBI taxonomy): domain Eukaryota; kingdom Metazoa; phylum Nematoda; class Chromadorea; order Rhabditida; family Trichostrongylidae; genus Haemonchus; species Haemonchus placei. The sequence continues at coordinate 15,680 of UZAF01017094.1, read as the reverse complement.
GTTAACAGCTTCTTTAAAAACTACTTTTTATCCAGCCGAAAAACAGAAAGAGCATAGGTGTATGAGCTAGCGCACTGCATGCCATTTATTAGGCTATCACCTAACATGTCAACATTCTGTGGTCGAGCGAGTACAAGCTGCTGGACAGTGTTGGATGGATGCAGCCGAACTTCTTCGTATGACTGCGATTGCTAACCACTTTTCCTTCCGAATCCATCCTGAAAATGTCAAGAAAGAAAAAACGCGTCTGTGGTGGCTGCCTCACTGACTGCAAAGCGAGGAATGTATGAACGGCAACGTTGATTCAGGTGCTGCTTCCTACTGATGTGCCATTGATTTTGTGAACTGCTGTCCTTGATCCACTACCGCGACACAATACATGAGCGATGACATGAATGTGCTATTGTGGAATTGGAATAGTGTCAAGAGCTAAACAAGTATACTTGACTTTATGTACTAATTGCAAAGAAGCCTAGAGAATACATGATGAATTCATGTAAACATTTACTATGCATCTTATCAGCAAAAAGAAGGTGCCATCATCCTACTTATGGTGTCTAAGTGTGTCTGTTGGTGTGTTTGTGTGTGTGTGTTTGTGTGTGTGTTTGTCTGACCAGAAATTTATAACTCCTGTCCCACTGGACCTAGGGAATTCAAATTTGAAAGAGAGATAGGGGGCAGGATGGGAACACTGATGGCAGATGATAGGAAGTGACAACTATCGTTAGAAATGAATAAGGAACCTGAGAAGGCAAAAGCCTCAGGATCGATTCTCATTTTATGATGTACCCGTGGAGGAAAGAAGGTTCAGTAATAACGAAATCTTATAATAGTGTTATTATCACTTGAGAACATTAGTGAGTACTACTTATTTCATTGGTTGCCTATCAGTTAAACATTTAATGATTCACAATTTTCAAGATCAAGAGCAACCGATTGACACTTTTAATCGTAGGCGTATGTGTGGGCATGTGGTGCACGCATTGGCGTGCGTAGCCCAACTGGTTTGATATAATTGTTCCCTGCGCTAGTTAGAAGACGTTTCGAGTACTCCTCGACGAAGGCACGCAAAGTTCCATTAGGGTTACCAACCCGGGCTAACTTTAACGATTCCTGATAAGTATCAATTGTGACGTATTTTGGAGCGCAGGCTTTTCTTTTCAGTGTCGACCATACCCACTAGTCCACTGCATTTCGGTCCGACGGATTCGTAGATCAATTGGAAGCAGGGACAAAACTGCAAACACGTTGAACACGTTCTCATTGCCATTCCTGATCTTTTTCCGTTCGTAAGCAGGTCTTCCGAAGTTTTCAAATCGTACCCTCGAGTTGATTTACGATCCTTAGCGGGATCCTCAAAAAAGGCGCATCATAAGGATTACTTAATAATTTTTAAATTCGGTTTTCTCGGCAACAATTAGCGATATCGCTCTGATGACACAGGCTGAAGCACAGACCGTCATAAAAGAAGGAGAATGGCTGAATAATCTGAAAATGATGCTTTCCTTCTCGAAGTTCACATCGTCAGAAATCTCGAGAAGTTTTCGAGAACTGTCTAGTTAGAGTTGTTACTGTCAACAGAATTCTCTCCAGATTTCGAAGCCTATCTAGTAGGGTTGTTATTGTCTGAGCAAGTTTCTCCCAATCGAATCAGCAAATGCGTTCACCTCGGCGGCCATTTTTGTCATACTTCTGTAGTTTTCGCGATGAAATCACTCCCTAAAAGATGTGTTGAGAAAAAAACTTGTAATTGATACAAGGCTACCGATTTGGGGCTTGCCTTTAAATTATCCTCGCATTGAGATACCACAGACTGTCGCGCGGAAAATAGCAAGACGGCAAGTGATTTCGAAAAAGGACTCACTAATCTCGAAAACGCGCACAAAGATGGAACGGCTGGTGGATGGGAGCGGGGCTTAACAATTTTTCAAAAAGTAATTGACTGAGAGCCCCAAAGCATAGTACATGAGCGCAGGTATATCGAAATACAATAGGATATGTAGATTAGAAGAAACTTTCCAAACGAGAGAATCGCGCTCTTCCAAATAATGTCCCAATATTCATGGCGAACCCTGTAGAAGGATCAGGAATTGATAGAGTTCTGCGGATCATTAACCATGATCGTGGTTTACGCAGAAGAGACATCAGCAAGTTCAAGATCGTGGATGATATAGATGGGGAGGCACATGAGGAAAGAAATAGTACAAAGCTTCGAGAGTTTCCGCAATCAGATTGGCAAATAGAAAAACGCAAGGTAAGAGTAGCGTTTATCTTAAAGTTGAACTCACCTGACATTCATACGCTCTCTTACGATCATTGTTTTGATGATGGAACTCTGAAAAATAGAAGATTTTCAGTATATACATTTGGATCACGAAGCCATTGACAATTGCTGCATAGAATTCGGCAGTCCCCGCTTTGACCTGCCTTTTAATGTCGATGGGGTAAGTTTAGTTGCTCGCTATGGATAGCTATTTATTACGTACACGAGTTTTGTTGAGTGTTCCAGAAAAAAATGACTCAGTTACACTGCATGAATCCTCCGATACATGATCTCGTTGACATCATTGAGAAAGCATCCTAACTGAGCTGGATTGCCAAATATCACACGACTCTGCATGTGTTTTAATACCATTATTGCGTTTTCTGGTTAGCCACAAATTTTGCACTTGTTGACAGCACTTTAATTCAAATAAAGATTATGCCTGACGGAATTGATCTGATTTTGGTGATATACTTACTGATTTGTTCTCTTTCTTAGAATAGATCGAGATGTTGTCGTGTGAAACACACTTGACCTCACTGTTGATGAGAGGTAATGCCCTGACAGGGGTGACTGTTTTCAGAAATCAGTTCATCGTGAACAATGAACTGTTCCAATACGATTCTACCTTATAGCGGAGTTGTTGTAGTTGAGCTTATTCGGCAGTCTAAGTCAAACTCAGGTATTAGATACCAATTGAATTACGCACACTAACGCGTGCGTCATAGCATCAGCATCAGTACCTCTTAAGGCTCTTCTCCTTCCTTCCCAGTATTTGGGCTGCTACGAAATCGAATTGGGATTTCTTGTCCTCGGCACCAACCGGTTCGGTGCGCAGGACTTTTCCATCTTTTCGTCCTCTGAGCTCACAAATGCTCTATCGGCTGTGCCCTATTCCCACCTATTCCGACCATTCCCGGAGTCTTCAGTTGCATCCTCAGACGAAACAGGATTTCTTGACAGAGAGTAGACAGAAACCGATAATGCATACATTTTATGCAGTTTGGTACAGTTTATCCTATTGATTTATCCTAACGCCTGCCTCCCACAGCGCTGAGGAGTTCCCGGCTTTGGAAGAAATCGGACCTTAACGCGCGTTAATACGACGGAACCCAATTGTGGATGAATCTTGATACAGTCTTGTCACAAGCCCTGGATGAACGTCTCTCATGCAATATGATAGTTAATTTGATTGAAAGAGTGTTCTACCAACATCCTAGGTGCACCCCTCCCTTTAAAATGACGTTTCAAAATAAAGGGACTAATGGATTACGATTGAAAATCGTTGAGTTGACCCTAATAGTTCACATGCTTTTCGGTCAGGATGCGCTACAGTAAGTCAGAAGCAGATCAGAGCAGCAGCAGAAAGAGTACTGACGCAACCTTATACGCAAGATCTCCGGATTAAAAATAGTTGAATGTGAGTGAGACAGTAAAGAGAGTTTGAGAATACTGCGTCTCCTTTTTTGACACTGGAATACAGGTCTGTTTCGACTTCCAGCGTATCAGGGGATAGCCGAGTCCCTGATCTGATATTAGACAAGAAGAGCATTTTACAAGGAATATTTTATCATTTGGAGGCTTCAATGCAGCAAGACAACAGGATGTATCATTCAAAGGGCAAGGGAGGAAAGTTCACATAAATTGATTCAAGTCCGAGTAGATTGAGAGCGAAACCATTGATCAGTGTTTGGTACTAAGCGGAATCGGTTCCTGCTTCGACGTCTGTTTTCATCCAAAATACAATAATTCATTAGAACATGTAAAATAGTTGTTTGAAAACAGTTTCGCCACGGGGGTTCATTTGTACTGTCACGAGCTAACACAACAATCGACCATTTATTTGTCTCAACCTCAAATTCGGGTTACTAAACCTCGAAATAAGAATTTCAAAGTGCGAGTTAATGGCACCGAGCGGAAAATCCATCGAAAACAAATATTACCTGAATCGTATAATCAAGCAGCAGTTTTAGGACAACAAATCAGTCAGAAAAGCTGCGTTCGCAAGTGCCGGTCTTTTTCTGGTACACTGGTACTAGAAAGGGTTCCTCTTCGTTGCGCGCGTCCGTCGAAACTAGGTTTGCCGTCGCATGCGGCGGGTCGGCCCGCGAAACTTGACGGGCGTCGGAGTTGTGAGCGGGGCATACGATTTGCGCTTGGTAAACGGCAGTCAGCCAAAGAGAAGATATTCCACGGACAAATGCAAAACGTTCGTTCCATTGACACTCGATTGTACTGTGATGTCATCTCGAGACCTTGATGGGGTGCGCCGCGAGCGAAACGGGCGGAGTGACCTAATTTTGACGGACGCGCACAACGTACGTTCCCCACTGGGAGTCGGTGGACAGAGAGGTGATAGTCATTGAGTGGACACGTTTGGAATTGTTGGGGTAGACCGGTTGTGGTGTGGGGCTGGGGATAGAAGTGGATGAGAAGAAGATCCCATTACTCCTACCACGGCAATCAATGCCGGTGCATCTCTTTTCGTTATCGATGGGAAGGCATGGAACGAGCTAGGCCGGCCACTGCTTATCAATGCTGCAGTAGCTGCGACGGCACGACGGGAGTAATAATCGTATTAAGATCCAAGCAAGAGTCCCACTGAACCTTAAACTCGCCCTAAAGGAGGCGATAGTGGATAGTCGCATCTTTAAAGAGGCGACACACTACTTACGTGGACGAGATATGATGAGAGGTTTGAATGGATCGTGGACCACATTATGGGGTGGTACACAAGGAGAAACATATGCTTAATGTAGAAATCGCAATAAAATTTTTGCGTCACTAGACAACAAAGAGAAGTTGTTTCAGGATGGCTCAGGAACGTGCACGAGTGCACGGGCAGAGCTCAAGTTCAAAAATGCCATAGTAGTGCTTTAATTCTGCAGAACTAGACCATTACCTTTTTCGGTGATGCCCAAAGTAGAAGCAATGTTGGAAGAAATGGCTCGTCATGAAACAGGAGGTAGAGCATAGTAAGTGGGAAACACCGCAGGTGGTTGTACTCAAAGAAAGCGGGAAAATAAGGATCTGTGTTATTATGAGGTCATGGTAAGTCCGCAACTAGATATTAATCATTACCCATTGCCTATTCCAGACGATTTACTTCACATGTTACACGGTAGCAAAAGGTTCCCGAAAGTTGATTTTCCAGGTGACTATGTACAAAATAATGTGGAGGAGAGCTCAGGGGAATATACGGCGACCAATGAGCATAAGGGACTACTGGAGATACGCGATTTTCTTTTGGAATAGCGACAGCACCAACAATACTCCAGTGGATTATGAAGGAGACGCTTGTGGGGATCAAAGAATGTGAATTCATCTAAACTGTTTTGCTGTTACAGGTCCAGATGATGAAACATTGGGAATAACGAAAGAATGTCTCAAATAGACCAATTGAGGTCGGGCTTTGCTTTAAGAAATATGAATTTTTTTCTGAAGGAAGTAGAGTTTTTGAGCCACGTGCTTGGTGGAAAGGGCGTTAGGCCTTCTCTCGTTATTTCAGAAGCGATGCTGAACATGCCAGTGCCTGGAAATATAAAAGACTTGTAGTCTTATCTAGGCATGATACAATACTTTAGGAAATCTATCTCTCGATTAGCAATATTGGCGGCGCCGTTAAATAGCAGTTTGCGCAGGAAAGGTGTACCGTGGAAGTGGGGTGGCAGATGGGAGAAAGCTCTCAAAAAATACGTGTAAAGTTTACAGCAACGGAAACATTAGCACATCATAATTCGGATAATCCGGTAGTATTAGCCATCGATGATGCAACCGAGAAATAAATGGAGAAGGAGGCGTCGGGAATAGTATATGGAGCCGAAAAATTCAATCAGTTCCATCTTGGTCGACGGTTTGCGCTGTAATCCGATCACCAAAATTTATGCTCAGGCCGAAAAGGGTATACGTTTGATAGCAGCGAAAAGTCTGCATATACGGGGATTGAGGTTCATGCTATACTCTTCCGAGGTGCTATAAGAGGTTTTGAGTTCTGCTTGAGTTTTGAGTATAAGAGCTTTGAGTTCGGTAACGTAGACGAGTTATCTTTGTTGCCTGACCCAAAAGAATTGCCAAGCGCAGAATTTGTGGTCATTGAGGTGCAGGAAGAGATAATGGCGGTGGAAAGGATGGGAAACCTACCTGTAAAAAAGCTAGGATAGCTGAGGCTGCAAAAGCAAGTTGTCTGCTGCACTTGGCGATAAATTGTATTTGGAACGGTCGGCAAAAGAAGTCACGGATGACAAATTAAAGCCGTATACGGTGAAGATCTCCCTAATGGTTGCATACAGTAGGGATATCAGGTAGCTAGGCCCGTGAAATTTCAGTTAGTAGGGCTGAGAATCTTACTGGCAGTCACTATAAAAGGGACAGAATGATCACTTTGGCCCTAATCAAGATATGGTTCCCGGGAATAGATAGAGTTTCAGAAGACGTGGTGAGAAACGTAAAGCTTGTGCAGTTACGAGCACGAATCCGGTCAGAATACCCACCATACGTGAGAATACCTGCAGGAAGTCTTCAGAAACAGTTTACAGAATCTGCCCATAGATCTCTGCGAGACGGGTTGTGGAATAAAATGGTTGATGGTGGTGGATGCAAAATTTGAGTGGCCGAAGTGATCAAGATGGAGGCTACACCACAGCAGGGAAAACAACACTGAAGCTAAAGAAAATACAAGGGAAGATACTCGGTCGTAGTGGCCATTCAAGATGAGATGTATACCTCCGTAGATGGTTTGGAACGCTGATCTCAAATCTGTGTTCCAATTCTGCGAAACGAGTCTGGGAAAAAAAGTCACGGAACTAGTGCCCTCCTGTGTTATACCACTGCACTGAACGGATTACCGAGTCGAGCAAAGTCCTGATCTGTGCAACAGTGGCCGAGCTGATGGTGTGGTGGACTGGTGGACATGGCATCAGGGTTCGATTCGTTGATGCATGTGCTCGTTTTGCTTTCCCAAAAATGTGTCCTAGAAGCTTGCAAAACGTTTTTTGGGCTCAATATTGACCATCTACGCAAATATCCCGCATTTTGAGAAGATTGGGGAGGTATTACATGGAAAATGTTCTTTGCCCTCACCAGCTAATAAGGTTGGAGCTCACTCGAACAACTGAGGGATTCTGAACAATAACTCGAAATGGGCTTCAGAAGCTTCATAGAATGTGGTTGCGTTGCGTTGCGTAACGTGGGCGCCATCTAGGAAGAGGCAGTAATGAAGAGCTTTTGAGCCGTATAACTCGATGCTATGAGATTAATTCGTTATCCACTGCGAGGAAATCGAGTCCGTGAAAGGCTATCACAATGATCCTCTGCGGTCGCCTGATGATGACAGCGACGATGGATCCGTGACTTCGCGAAAGAAACCTTCTACGTTTGTGGGATATAGAGGCTCCGAAGTGAAACGTAGTCCTCAAGTTTGTGATCTGGCCTATGAGCTCCAATTTTATGGAACTGGAGGAAGAGTTCATAGCCTTCTATAGCTGGAGTCTCAAAATAGCCGCACCTTCACGAACATGAGGAGTACGTTTTGTATCGTTACGACATAGAACCGTTTACGGAAATAAAGAGGGCATGAGCTTCCGAATTAGTCTGTTATTGACTATTTTACGGTGTCTTATGTGGTCGCAACTATCAGGTGCAAGCGGGTCGATCTGCCTACTTGTGAGATTAGCGGGTAAGTTGCAAGGATCAGTCACATAAATTTAATAGAGGAGTCTCATTGCACGGCAGTCATTTCTACTGGAAACCGCTTCATCAACAATGAAGGCCCATTGAGGGAAAATCTCAAACAAGTCATAGGTGAACTCAGGGTTCTGAGGACAGCCGTACTATCATGCCCCATCGCATCACCACTTTTACCTCATGAAAGAGCTCCTTGAAAGTACGTCTACCTCAAAAATGAGCGGGTGATCATATGTGCGCACAAAAAGATAAGCTATTGTTATACAGTATTTCTTCAACAATATCAGTTCACTTGTGTCACCGCTTCGAAGGCGCGGACACGTGTGGACCGTATCCCTTGCAGAGAGGGCTCTGGTCGGGTGAGTCATTTGACCGCCGTCTACCGTAGGTACGGAGAGCTGCCGAAGATTTCGGAACACCATCTTGACTGCTAAGGGTAGAGAGGCGTATATATTCGGTCAGTGATGGTAAGAAAATTTTTTAATGGATTACTATTCCCCGGAGTCCTGAACTGTGAGAGAGCTCTGTTGATGCTCAACATTAAACCCGAAAAGTTTTGCAAGCGTTTAGGACACATTTCATGGAAAAGCAAAACGAGCGCATATATCAAGGATTCGAACCTTCGTGTCATGCCTTCCAATCCGCCACGCCACCCGCTAGGCCACCGCCGCACAGGAAAGTGCATTGCTCGACTCGGTGATCCGTTCGGTACAGTGGCATAACACAGTTGGGCACCGGTCCCGTAACTTTGTTCTCAGAATCGTTTCGCAGATTTGGGATCAGCGTTCGAAACCCGTACTGGGGTATACATCTCATCTTGAGTGGCCACTGCGACAAAGTATCCTTCCCTTGTCAGTATGAATGAGCTACCCGAACAACGTTCGGACAACGGAACTTTGTTAACTTCAGCAGAGTTCCATAGACTGTAAAAAATAGGGTCCAGCAGATAATCTCGCTGCCTTACCACACTAATTTGAATGGGAAGTTTTGTCCAGACTTTTGAGAATACCTTGTATAGGGAATTGCGTTTTGAGAATGTGCTAGGAAAAACAGTATTTGACTCGTTCTTGTTATACAAAGTAATACCCTGTGCGACGACGGTAAAGATACCGACGGAAATGCTTTTGTGGTGAGCATTGCGACCGACTCTGGATATATTAGTGGAGAAAAGTAAAGAAGAACGGAAAATTGGAAATCGCCCTCGAACAAGTATCAAGAGGGAGTGAAAAGAAATTACCACCAACGGGGGGGGGGGGGGGGGAGAGAGAGTTTTTGTAATAGGGCAAGCAGCGTTTATAAGTTCCATAACATTCCTCATGAGTTTATAAGGAATGTTACCGGGTTGGTAGACCAATGGGCAACCATATTGTGGTTAAAGTTATAGGGTCAGGTGCATATGAGCTTCTTTTCGATATGATGATAAAGAGAACCCCTGCTGATCAAATGAAGGTAGAGTGATTGTGTGGGAAACGGGAGAGGGAGACCTGTTAGGGTGAATGGGCACTAGATCCTCTGTGTTGAGCTAAAGAGGTACTGAAGAGATAAACTTACGACAGTATAAGCGAAAGCTGCAGGAGAACGCTAGGATGAAAGGATCTCGACAAAATGGCGAGCGTGGAAAGATCAGCTGGATAGGAATAATGAAAGAGAAAAAATAAAACAAGGGATAGCGTGCGGTAGAGCCCCTATACAAAGCACAAGGCGGAGTACGCCATTCAGTTATGTACTCGATCCCGATCCTGCGGGGGTGGGAGAAGGGGAAGGGGAAGGCGGGCCAAGTTATCACAAGTGTGATCAATTTTATATATGAAATTACGAATTGCCTTATTGCCTCACTTCTCTATATAGCTAATCAATCGCTTTTCCCACAGGTTAGAGTACCATTTTGATCTAATAAGTTCGTGAAGCTCAGTTTCACAGGATCACGACAGTCGATATTTCCATTTCATTGTCTACTGCTTCGCTTTAAACGCGACCATTCACTCAATGTTGTTGTTCCGAGAGATTGTCATACAGATAGGAAGGCATAATAAAGCTCCGATGCGTACTGTAGTTACGGTGCATACGAAAGATTTGGCGCAAAGGTCACTTTTCTTGTTTTGTGGTATTTCATCTCTCTACTTACGATGTGGTCCTTTTCCATAATACTTCATTCATTTTTCATATTTCTGTTGTGGTCCAATTGCCCAAGTTTGAAGCAAATAAACCTGTCTGTCTCGCGTGGCAGTCGACACTCAATTCATGGTGCATCGGCACTGAGGATCCGAGTCGCCGAAGGGATTGGTATCGCACAGTCGCCCAAAAGACAAGTTAAGGACGGGGTGCGAAATTTTCCTTCGCCTAATCTTCAACGCTTACGTGTGCCATTCGCAATGATTCTTTTCTATTAGTTCCGGATACCTAACTTAGTGCATTGGATTGTAGTAAAAAGTGGACTGCCCTCCAGCGGTGAAGTAGTTTAGGATTCACTGATTCCTTTTACGTCAACTTCTTTACGACTCCACTCAGTACTCTTCGGATCTACTCAGTAGACTTTGTATCGACGCTTTCCTTTCTGATATTGAGTCAAGGATAGCTCGTACAAGGATGGCCTTTTCTCTCAAGGCAAAAAAGGGCGTGCTCACGCGTTTCTTGTATGCGCTAACCCAACGACTGGACATCTTCTCGAATTTGTTAGAGCATGGAGCATTGGAGAAAGACCTCGAACTGCTTGCCCAGATCGATAATGCGGACTTAAGAATTCTTAATAAATACGCATCTATGGAGCAATCTTTTTGCCCTTTCATCGAGGCTCTAGGCAGTCTCGAAGTACATCTGACGAACGAGGAAGAACAAAAAGTTTTGGAACACATCGACAAAGCACAAGAGCTTATGTCACGAACAGAAATCTTTCTGACGGAGCTTCAAATTAGAAGACAAGAGCTCATTGCTCTTCATCAAGAAAGGCATAACAGTGCGTTGCAAAAGTCGAAACCCCCAATTTACCTATTCTAGGGTTTACAGAAAAGAGTTGGCAGTGTTACAACTCTTAGGAGCTCTTCAGCGCGGTGGTCCATTTTCTGCCCCTCCCTAATCTTCACAACTTCAACTACTTGCTGAAATTGTTGGAAGGAGAAGAGCGGTAGTCGATCGCACGATATCAGGTAATAGCGGCATATTATACCGTCGCTGTAAATCACTTGAAAGAAAAGTGAGGAAGAACAAACGAAATCGTCACCAAGCTCCACTACAGGCTGGAAATATGGACCGTAAAGTGATAGTTCCAAAGATCATGCAAACTCTTCGACCGAATTTCAGCCATAATAGAACAGCTACAGCACAAAGGCCAGAATCTGAACAGCCCTCGGCTCATGAACAAAATTTTATCGATGATTTCGGAAAACATCCAAAAGAACCTAATAAAAGAAAAGACAACAGTTAAATGCGACTCCTGGACTTTCAAAATTTAATGGAATGCCTCGATCTCATCGTCAAACAAGAGGAACAAATTGAAGAGCAATTGCCGAAGAAAATGGAGTTCTCCGAAAAACGAGAGAAGTTCGAGGAACAGGACCTTCAAGAGTTTTCCTAGCTGCTTTCACTGCGACAGCGAATGTCACTGGCCCTTCGCATGTACAAAAATCACTGATCCGAAGCAACAATTAGGGTGTCTGAGATCGGCGAAGTGGTGCATTAATTGCGGCTCACAACGTCACGCATACTAAGAATGTAACTCTAAAGGTTGTCGGCACTGTGGGCGAAAACACAACACTTTAGTGTGCTTCAAAACGGCTGGAATCAGTACGGAGCCAGTAAAAAAATGGCAGTTGCAAAGAAGAAAACGCCAGCTTGACAAAATGCGGTGACTTGTGACGATGGTAAACTCCAAAATGAGGAAATACTCTGTCACCATTAAGAAAAGTCCTTCATTGACGTCGCTTTGGCAAACGAATTAGAGCTCCCGAAGAGAGTCTTCCATGAATCTTTCAACTTTTAAAGCTCGAGAATCAAAGGAAATAGTTAGCAGAAAAAACTGAGTTGAAGGTCTGGGACGTCAAAGGTAAGCTGCATAACTTGCAGCTCTATACACATGATGTCTTGCCGCTAGCCATAAGCAAGGATTTCTGGAAGTCAGAGACCCCCAATTCATAAAGAAAAGGCGGATCAAGTTATGCACAGGTTCAATCCTAGCAACGGGCCCGCCTTAAATTGTTTTCGGTCAAGGAAAGCTTTGAGACTTCGTCGACTTCGGAGCGCTACAGTTCAAACTGCTGTTAGGATTGCTCCTCATTCCCACTTGAGTTGGGTATCCAGGCAAAAGGACTGTAGACGGAAAATTTCCACCGAGAGAGGCTCTGTCAGTGTTCATGGGACATACAGAAAGCTTTACGAATTTCAATCAGAACTGCCTGGGAAAAGAGTTATTTGAAGAAGAGTTCACAGGTCCCGAAAAAGTTGAGAAAGAGAAGATAAATGCGAAGTACCCTGAAAATCTCACAAACTCAATCAAGAAATGTGCCCAAGGATACTTTGTGCGGCTCCCCTCCAAAAACGGCCACGAAATCTTTCCAGACAACAAGGTTCTTGCTCTGCTTCGATTGCACAGTATCCTTACTAGGATCGGCTGGCTATCCTCGACCAATATCACGAAGTTTTCCAAGACCAATTAGGAAAGCACGTCTTAGAAGAAGTGAATGAAGCAGATGACTCTTTTATGCAGAGAATACACTATCTTCCTCACCAGTCTGTATTCAGTCCGGAGCAAGAAACCACCAAATTCAGAGTAGTTTTGACGCATCAGCACACTATAAGAATCGACCGGCTCTAAATGACATCATACATCAAGGACCCACGATTTCACCAGAAACATAAAATTTTGCTGCGATTCCTATCTCAAAGTGTGTGTCACTCTCTAATAAAAAGAAGGCTTTTCTTAGAATGATTCTCCATGAAGATGACCGTGACATAATTCACTGTCTGTGGGCCAAAGACGAGAAGAAACCACCTACAGACGACAATATCACCGTTCATCGATTTACGCGAGCCACATTCGGGATTAAGGCTTCTCCTTCTCTTCTTAGCGGCACTATACTTTTCCATCTCAACAACCATGTTGCCGATCACGCTCTTGCTGATGATATCGTAACCAACTTGTACGTGGACAATCTGTTTGTCTCAACAAACACCAAGAATAGAGCGATTAAGAAGTACAAGACTCTGAAGTCACTGTTTAAGGTTATAAATATGAACTTAAGAGCTTTTCTCTCCAACAACGTTGAAGACGTGGAAGCATTAGAAAATGTGGTTAGTTCCTCAAAGCTGGTCACCGAGGTCCTGGGCATTCCTTATGACTCTGTCGAGGAAGCTTTCACGCTCAATGTCAGGTTGAAAGAAAAAGGCACCATCTGCAAGAGAATCGTGGCACAGCAGAGTGCCTCCATATTCGATCCGTTAGGATGGTTCGCTCCGTTGTTGGTCCAGGCAAGTCTTTCGAGCAAAAGCTCTAGACGGACCATCACGACTGGGCGAACCATTGAATACGCCTCATAGAGAGGAGTGGAATAGAATTGTTATCACACGCAATGGATTCGCTTCTTCGATACACCCAATGGATTTGCGTGTTCGAAAAAAAGACGAATCGCTCAGCAACCAATAGTCTACTGTTTGACCACATGTTCTAACTCGAGCACAGTAGCAATGGCAGCTTCAACTCATCTTGTCGACGAGATTGAGTCCCACTTTTTCATGGCAAAATCGAAGATGGTCGACCATGAAAGAGCAGTAACGATCCCTAAGCTAGAAATACAGGCCATGACCATGGGAGCACTGTTGACCTTCAACACCTCCTCGCTGCCTTAAAACTTCTGTACAAATCGACAACGTCATCCTACTTTCTGACTCCAAGCTAACATAAGAATTGCTCAATCCCTCCCGAATCAACCCAACACTAGCCAGTCCGTCTTTATTCGCCTTGAAAAAATCCACAGAATTGTGCGGAAAATGGAGGATTTGAGGGTATATGTTTGGCTAGGTAACTTCGGTAGGAAACGTAATCTCGCAGAGTGTGTCACCAGAGGAGCTACAGCAACGAAATTCACCAACCACATCTGGAAGAGAGGTTATTAGCTCTAAGAAATCCGAAACGGAAACCTCGTGTCTACTCTATTCACGATTCCAGAGGGAGTTAGCACGCAGATTGTGTCGCAGTGACCAACAGATGAACTAGATCACGAGTCCAATGAGCTGATGGGATCATCCACATACAGTATCTACGTCAAAGTCCACAGAGTAAAGACCTATGCTTCAAAAATTCAAAGAGCACACACTACCGTCTGCACGGCAAGTTGAAGAATAAACTCAAAAATAGATTTCCATGGATTGAAGAAAGAAGTAACTCACGGTATCTCACCACACAAGAAACTAAAGAAGCCAAGAATATTCCCATACGAAACTGCCAAAAAATTCATCTCCGGTACAGGAGAGAGCTCACGCAGAGCTTGAAGATCAAAAAGGATGAACACTATTTGTGGAAAGCCTACGGAAGAACAAATGACTCTGAGTTACATGGTTAGACAAAAAATCTGGTAATGATTGCTCTCAAAACGGAACTCAGCCCTCATCATCGCTGAGTCTCATGGCCCATACCATAGGAGCATCGGACGCTCGATTTCGGACAGCGATTCTGGATTCCAAAGATCAGAGACTATGTAAAGAAACATTTGCGGGCAAGTGTTCTTTGTCAAAAAATGAGCAACCTTTCCTATAAATACCCAGAGACGACCGACTTACCGACGCTCCGCGTAGTCACAGCTCGTCCATTTCAACATATAGCACGGGACTACTTTGGGCCAACCACGATCAGGGAAAAAGTGGTTCCGATTTCGACGCTTACGGATGTATACGCACATGTGCAGTAACTCGCTTGATCCACCTAGAAGTGGCGCCATACGAGACCACAAAGTCTTTCTCTAATGCGTTCCGCAGGTTTGTCGCACGGTCCGCAGGTTTGTCGCACGGAAAGGCAAGCCACAATCTGTCATCTGTAACAACGCGCCCATATTCATACTAGGTAGTCACATTTTCAACGGAAGCAATCCACTTTTGAATGAAGACGTAGCTAGAGAGTTTAGCAACAAATTCATTGCATCGCATCAAATCACTCTATATTCACCATGAAAAGGTGGCTTTTATGAAAGGTTCATTTGCTCGATAAAACAAGCTTTTTTTTAGAGCCATTGAAAGAAAAGTCCTAACAATGGAAGCCTTCTCATTAACGTAGAAGGCTCCCTTAACGCGAGACTTCTGACGTACCAAGGAACGGACATGGACATCAACATTGCGGCCTTGCGTACGTTCGACTTTATCTAGAAAGGCTTGGGGCTTCCTCTTCATTCGAATGCAAAAATCGGTGATCATGACGAGTCCTACTCCCCTCCCATCGAAAGAACAAAGATGGAAACCCAGCTAGACGCGAAAAAAGCACTATAGTCATCTCAAGCCCTTACTGAAAGGTATTGGACCGCTTGAGAATGGTCGTACCTCACAGCCCTCCAAGAAGCCCATACCCGCCAAAGTGATCGAATACACGGATGTGTAAAGATCCCCATTGTCGGAGAAGTGGTGCTGCTTACTGACCCTTGTCAAAAACGGTATCAATAGAGAATATCAAGGATCTCAAAGCTTATTTCCAGCACCGTGGAGCCGTGCGGAATATGGAAGTCACTTGTGCATGACGAGTCCTGCGACGCGGGTCCGG
>UZAF01017092.1:32334-51333 GCA_900617895.1 Haemonchus placei | reverse complement strand
CTGTACGAGCCACAGGAGTCATGATTTTCCCTAATCCTTTCTGCGTGCTAACATTTGCAGAGTGAAATCACTCAACCGCTCACGTGGTTCACTCTGCACACGTTGTGATCTATTTGTTCGGATTGCGGACATAACACTTTCATATCTGGCATGGACATTTCCTGATCCTCCAGAAACAGTTGCTGCTAACTTGTCTCTTGAGCAATTTCAAGCCTTTCCGAAACACAACTTTATCCAGCTTACATTTCGGCCTCTTCGCCTTCTTCAGAGACTGAAAGCCGAAAAACGAATTGAGATTGATCATCACGTAGGCCTAGACAATACTTAAAACAGTCCTCTAAACTAGTAGACCCCTCTGGACTCGATCAATACAAGAGTATCACATGGCTTACCTTGAACTCAGAGGCCAACCACTAGGACGACCACCCAAGAACGGAACTTCTGCGTACAATAAGCAACTCATCTCCTCCCTGACCTCACCGCAATTTAAAATTTGCAGAGGTCGAATAAGGGCGCGAGGTCACGAGCCTTCCGGATAGGCTTAAAACAGCTCAAGAGACAAGTTCAGCTATGCCGAGGTTAAGAGAAAGTCGAGTATGGTCCATTCTACGAAACGTACCAGTTTTTGCTAAATTTCAGTGTTTCTTTGGAATGCTCATATCGAATTCGTCTGGAGTGATATGCAGCTGGTCGTATCCGCTCTTCTTTTAGCTTCATTGTTATTGTTACTCGAATTAAACGGTGATCTGATCCGACGTTGAAGTGTGATTCCCCGATGACGCCATCTTACGAAAAAGTCGTGAACAGTTCGTCAGGAAGAAATCAATTTGGTGGAACGTCGTTCTAGAATGATACTAGGTCCATCGACGGCCAGCAACTTTATCGTGCTCCCATATCCAGTTCAAGAACAAGCATCGCGATCCGTTCAGGAAAAAATTAACAATAAGTGATCTTCTTGTCAAATGCGGCGCAACGATGAGTCCTACTCCTCCAACTTTACCGCTCATTGACCCAGCTCCCAGCATGAACTCGTTACCCATGCGCCACTTTCATGTTCCTGCTTCGAATCTCAGCGTTTCTTGCACACATGCCAAGTCTACCGCATATTTGTCTCATTCGGAAATCAACTGACCAACCGCGGAATAACTGACAATACCTCGAACGTTGATGGTAGCAATGTTCAGAAGACAGCTTGGCAGATCGCTTGCCGTGACATTTCTCCCCCTCTGCCGTTGTCCTCTCTGCCGGGAAGGGCGGTAGCCGCACGGGACTGAGGTACTTCTTGGACAACCTCATTCATGGATGCTTATGTCCTGGACATGCAACTCACCGCCTAGCCATGACTGGCTGTAGATTAAGAAGGCGAGGGCAGGCGGGGTCCGGTAGTGTAAGTATAGTGTACGGTGAGGGGGTATAGTAGACGGTTCCCGGAAAACAAAAGTACTTGTTCGAGTCCTGTCCGAGGCCGAAGTTTTGCGCACAAATCGCCATCTCTGTGAGACCAGTCTAAGTATCATAGGAGAGATGGTCAAGGCACGAGTTATGCACAGAAATAGCTAGGAGTCTGGATCAGTTGCATTCGTTTTAACTATTATACAGTTTTCTGTATGAAATTCCAATCATTATGCAACCGGTCGCGACGACGTGGCATAATTCTCGAACCGATTTGCCCAGGGAGTGAAACAACAATGTGCAAAACATCGACGTATCTTCCGAAGGGAGAGTATAAATGCGAAGAGAACGGTGGGTGGTCATTTTTTTACGATCACTCGGAAGAAAGAACAGAGGGCAGTCAATGGATGATTCGAAGACCTCCAAAACGGAGAAGACCGAAAAAGCGCTGAAAGAGAAACCAGAAGTGAAGGTAGGAAGTTGCAGTCTATTTCTGAGTGGTAAAGCAATTACATAAACCAAATGAGATACGCTTTCAAAGTTTGTGAAGCGGAATCGAATTGTCGCGGAATTGACTGAACTTTGTACAGCTACATTGGCGCATCTTTTTCTATGTTGACTGTAATCCATGAACATGACAAATAAGTGTAATCATGTCCTGAAAGTATTGTATTAGTATAAGAGTGCTTGAAAGCCAGACCATCATAAACTGATATTATCTTTGACTTGAATGTTGCCGATTTCTGATTGCCTAAGACGTTTCTTGAAGGGCGATTTGGAACACCAAACATGGTACCACGGATTTCGGCCTCGGAAAGATGTTGTGTGAGTTACTGCGCGCTATTTGTCGAACTCCTTCAATGAGGCTGCCAATAAGTTTGCAAAAGTCGGCTTCCAAATTGTTTCTGAATAGGGTAAATCACTAGCCGAAGGCCGATAGCCGCACGAACTAAACATATCCTAGGAACATCTTGAGAATACACAGGTGTCGATTGAAGTTCAACTCAACACTCGGTAAAGATGATCCCATAGAGTAGAAGCAGTCATAATACATGTCAATTCGACATACTACTGTAAACAGCATCGTCTGGTACATAGCGTGTACCCCACTTCTGGTGCTGTCATACCATCGGAGGAGAAGACAAAATTATATAAATCAATAAAAAATATTATTCTGCCAAGTGCTTCATAGTCTGGTGAGTATTCCTGCTGCTTCTAGCGAAACATAAACAACATGCTAAGCTTAACTTTCTCTTCAGCTATCATTCACAATGCTTTAGACCGCCTGACAGCGCATGCGTATGATAAATGGACATCTCTTGCCAGATGCTACAACAGATATTTCTTTCAAAAGCATTATACCGGGACAGACCAATTCATATCGTAGACATCATCACAGTCCTCAAACATAAGAAAATTTTTACGACGAAAAAAGGAATTTCTCAACTGAATAATTGATCAACTGCTGATCAATGCCGATTTTCAAGCTTTCCAAACCAGGAGCCTCTCTTCTTGCTTGTCATGAAGCAGACTGGAACGTAAACATTTGGCAGGACTTGTGGCATAGAGGCATCGACAAAAGGGTGTTCCCTGGACAAGCACTCGTTCAAAACAACAAAGTCGTCCGAAACAAAATACAAAGAAACAAACATATGCGCTGAGACCAAACACATTTTATGCTTTGTGGTAGAGCTTAGTAGAGATACTTATATGGCTCGTCTTCACTAATGTGAAAGCACCAGCAAGAAACCATCCGATTCTGTCATTCGCGCGATCACTATCCAAGGTAGTCGAAGAACGAAGATGGTCCCCCTAGATCGTGAAGATCCCACGGGAGCCCCCTCGACTGTTCTTCTTCCTTCTCTCATTATCTCTTCTCATTATATGACCGGCCTACCAAAACTTTGCTTTCTTCATGTATTCCACCGGATCGCGGAGCCGAGACATTCTGCGCATATCGGAGCTGCGGAGTCCAGCTCCATACTGAGTGAGCCGGTTGATGCTCAAAAGACATCGCTCGGGCGCCCGGTGACTTGTGTTCAAAGACGTTGACGTATGCCCTGGTCACCCGAGCTTCCGACCCTTAACAGAGCGCACGAAGGAGTGTGGAATCGAACAGATTAGCGCGAAGTTGCGGAAGCGTATACCATCTATCTTAATTTGACCTTCAGCCCAAGCCACTGCAGCGCGGCTGTGAACAGTTTCAGCGAAACAGTGTGCCTTGTCTTACACCCTTCCCTAGGGGAGAGAGGTCGTTGGAACAGCTTCATCGTCGCACTGCAGCGACTACTGCAATCAGCTAGTGTTTTTATGTAGATGGGCCCACTTTTTCAAAGTTCTCTCATAGTCAACAAAGGTAAGGACAAAGGCATTCGTAATTTTCGGCACGCTTCGATGAACATTGCGACCGCCTGGGTGTGGTTTAAGTAGCTGAACTGCTTCCGGATTCCGGCCTACTCTACAGGTTGAGCTTCATAGAACAAAGCGATATGCGGGTTGGAATGGTCTTCGTGAACAGCTTGTAAAGTACATTCAACAAGCGTATCTGGCGGTAGTTACGAAGATCATCTCGGTCTCCCTTCTTGTGAGGAATAACCGGCCGCGAGTTCCTCCACTGTTCGGCGATCTTCTCATTCTGGAGGTGGGATGTTATGTGTGTTGCGAGCTTAATAGAGATAGAGCAAAGATCGGCTAAACCAACGACTGGAGAGTTTCACACGGAGCTCACGGCATAAAATGGGTCGAGCAGGATTGAAGACTATCAGAGTCTACTACGCAGTCGATACCATCTACAAATAATTGCAGTTTCAAAAGCACTCCCGTTCTATCTGGGGCACACCTAGTGGTCAGGTTCACCACGAAATGAAACGGAACATTTTCCCAACTCATGTCTGCTTGGATGAAGTTCTTAAAGGACCAAACAATCGTATATAACGTTAGAAACACGGCTTCGATGGGTGCAGAGAAAGCAGCTAAATGCTGAGCATGAGGTCCGCCCACCAATGGGACCGCTCCGCTCATCTCAGAATTCGTATTGTAGAAGGATGCTGTACCTACAACGTCGGACAAGGATCTCATAAGCAGGTCGAACATCTTCACTTCAATGCATGAATAGCAGAGGTCAAAAATTGCCGTTTTAACCCACTAAGCGTCGTTTGTTTCATTCATGGCGTCGACTGTCCGCACAGTAGAAGGGGCCAGCGGCGACGTTGAAAACAACGTGAACGGTAGCAAAAAAGGGGGTCACATGTTGAAACATGTTGAAAGGGTACGTTCCATATATCCATAGGTTCCATATGTGCTCTCCACGGTTAAGCTGCTAACAGCGACGGATGAAGTGGTGGATAGCGATGTGAATATCGAGTTAAGACGACTAGGCTGGGTTGATGGTTTGGATCCACAGGGCTTCGCCGTTTTTACATTTTATGCTGCCACCTCCAGATTGGCTCCATGCTGCACCAGGGCCAAAGCAGGTGCCCTACTGATTATGGTCGTGACCAGGACCACCCGTAACCTCTACAATTCGTTCAAATTTGATGTGCGGCGCACTATCAGTGAAGAAGCTTCCAGGCTTCCCACTCCCAGGAGTATAAATGGGTCTCTTCATTTCACACTATGTAAGTGTTATAATGGGGATCAAAACCCTGTAATATGGTTCCTGCCCGATGGAAGCTGTCCTCCACCCCCTTCGTCAATGCAAAGATCACGGGACTCCCATACTCCTTGTAGCTCCCGATTCCCTGGCGTCAACTGGGCGTCAACAGCGGACTTCTGTGGGAAAACGAATTGGATTATCTTTCAAAGCGTCTTTTTGCTGAAGGATCCATGAGCATTGGGCTTGATATAGAAAGCTGTCACCCCTGAAGGAAATTATTTAAGTGTCAGATTACCAGATTAATGACTAGATGAAGGGTTTGAAGAGTGAAATGAAGGGTTACCTCCGCGTCCTGCTATGATGGGCTGGCAGGACATTTCTGAAGTCGAGGTGACTGCAGAAGATACTGATCATGAGGGGAGATGGAAATGGAGATGACCAATTAGAACAGTGGACAAAAGCCCTTCAACGGCGCAAAATCATCGCTAAGGTGAGAAACGGTGAAACCATCGAAATTAGATGCGCCTTTCATCAAATTTGAAGGAATCCGGTCGAAATAAAACAGCAATCAAACCATTACTATTCAAATCATTCAAAGAGTTGTATGGACTGTGCAATCTCCATGCAATGTCCGAATACCAGATGATATGATATCGAGTTTTTTTGATTATCAAAATGATATCTTACCAACACTTTATCAACTGAATGAGCTCCCGATGTGAAGGATGCAGAAACAGCCGAACTGGTGAAAAACCTACGTGAGGAAGTTGAGGGGAGGGGAATGGGGAGCTCCTGGAACCGTGAAGCCTGGAAGCTCCTCCATTGATAGTGCTCCACACAACAATTCTAACGGCTTGTAGGGGTTGTGTGCCTGGCTGGTCCTGGTCACGACCATGACCAGTCGGGCACTTGCTTTGGCCCTGGTGCAATATTGAGCCAATCTGGAGGTGGCAGCATAAAATGCAAAAACGGCAAAGCCCTGTGGATCCGAACCATCAACCCAGCCTAGCCGTCCTAACCCGAAGTCCACATCGCTATCCACCACACCATCCGTCGATGGTAGCAGCTTAACCCTGGAGAGCACATATGGAACCTCCCCGTACCCTTTCAACATGTTTCAACATGTGACCCTATTTTTTGGCTACCGTTCACATTGTTTTCAATGTCGCCGCCGCTGGCCCCTTCTACGGTGCGGACAGTCGATGCCGTGAATGAAACAAACGACACTGAGTGGGTTAAAACGGCGATTTCTGACGAAATAATTTTTAGTCATTTTTGGCATTCAGAAGGCCATTTAGCGGAAATGACCATAGCTCTATACCCAGTGTTCATGCCCCTATACCATGCAAAAAACCATTTTCGAGAAGCGTCCTACGCCCTGAAAGACCTTCCTTGTCAGCTGTTGTCAGATCTCATCACCACCCATCCACGTACGAACCCGTCCCATTCCATGTCACTCACCTTTGTGATAGTGATCCACTGCTAACACAAACGGCTTTATGGTCCAAGTGGCTATTGACTTTTATAAACCCTTGTCAGCCTTTATCGCTTGTTATCAAAGGTTCTCATCCCCTATTAGTGTTTCTAGCTTACCAATGGTTTCCGTTCAGTGACGATGTCGGACAAACACAAGAGGATGGAATGCTTTATTGGAGAGGGTAGCACCCTTTTATACATACACTCTCTCTCTATCAGGCCTATCCTCTGATCCCTCTTCATTCTCTTCTCTCAGACATTCATTCACACCCTCACACCTCCCCCTAATGACCCTACGGTCACTCAGGATTCCTCGGGGTGAGGAGGTTCAACCGCATGACTACCTCCTCCTCACCCCTCAATATTTCTGAACACCATAATACCATCATTATTGCAAACATCCTCCTTACCGGGGGTCTTCAAGGCTCATTAGGGCTCCTTCGCCGCCCTGATCGGCTGCGGCTTCGTCTTGCCGACTGTGGCTTCTTGAACTTCGCCGTCGGCTGGGGCGCCCCCCAGAAGCCGAAGGCTCCTCCCGCGTTCTTCGCCCTCCCTTTTGTGGAGGTCCTTCAGGATCTCTTCCAACGCCGACCACAGAGCGCGATCGCGCCGCGGTCTTCCCCGCCTTCCTGGCGGGGCCCATATCACCGGCACCATTGCTGGCGTCGGTGGCGACGGCCCCGCCACCAGAACTCCAGTCCCTACCGGGACTAGTACCACTGGGTGGCTCGGCTGCGGGCCACACTGGCCCGCCTCCCCCCGATGAGTACCGCCTGAGGTTGCTGCTGCTGCGGCTGCTGTGGAGGCCACGAGAACATAACTGAGTTGCCTACCCCTTCCAGCCTCTTTTATAGGCCGCTTTCCACTTTCGCAAAACTCCGTCATTCTAGCGGTTTCTTGCCACTTCCTCTTCGACCGCCGCCGCAGCGGCTCTTCAGTGAGCTCACCGTTCCTTTTGGAAGTGCTCTTTTCCATTCTCCTCAACAGCTCCTAATCCGCCAATTCCCATGAGATGACCCTTTCCTTCATCTGATCGGCATGGGTTTTTCTCACACCCATGCCGTGGTGGACCTCGTGCTTGTTCCCAAGATTTAACTACAATATCGGGTATCCACCGATCTCCCGACCCGGTGTAGTTCCTTATAAAAACTTCTTGTCCCACGCTAAATCGCCGTTCTTTTTTTCCAACATCATAATGCTTTTTTCATCCCTGCGCGATATCTGTTCGGGGGCAACGCGTTATTTTTCGATCTTATTATATCTAGTGTAGTCCTTAGGGTTCCTCCCATCAGCATTTCCGCTGGTGCTTTCCCAGTCGCTACATGGGGCGTTACCCTATACTCGAATAACAAGTCCAGTAGGGCTTCTTCCACCGTCTCATTGGAACGTAACCCTTTAACCAGCGCATCCTTGAACGTTTGCACAAAACGTTCTGCTTCGCCATTCGAGTTGGTGTGGTATGGCGGTGTGAATATCTGTTCAATGCCTCTTCTCTCGCAATAGGTACGAAACTCCGCTGACGTGAAGGGGGGACCATTGTCCGAAACCAACTGTTCGGGTAACCCATGTCTGCTGAAAATTTCCTTCAGCTTTAGTATTGTTTTCCCGGCCGTGGTTTTTCGCCATTAAGACTTGGTGTCTACCACCACCAGCCATTTTACTCCCCCGCTTGTTTCACAAAAATCTATGTGCAGCCTTTGCCATACTTTCTCCGGCTATTCCCATGGGTGTAAGGGTATCCTTACTGGATCTCTTCCCATTACTGCGCATGTGCTGCAATTCCTTGCCACCCCCTCTACCGCTTTGTCCATGCCTGGGAACCATATCTTAGTTCTCGCCAAGCTAATCATCCTACTCCTACCACAGTGGCTATTATGCAGCATTTTTAGCACTGCTTGCTGAAACTTCTTGGGGATAACCACCCCATATCCCCACAATATACACCCATTGTGGATTGATAAGGCTGCCCTCTTCATCGCATATGGCTTCAGCCTATCATCCTTGACCTTAAGCGGCCAACCTTTCTGCATGTAATTAACCACCATCTGTAATAAAGGGTCTTCTTTTGTGGCCTTGGCTATCTGGGCCTCTGTTACAGGAGGATTTTCCACTGCTTCTTCTGCCATTTGCTGGACATACAGTTCATTTATCACCATTTCAGCACTAGGCAACTCTTTCGAATCGGGTAACCTCGATAAACCGTCCGCGTTGCCAAACTCAGACGTCCTTCTATACTCAATCTCAAACGAATACAGCATGAGCCTCAGTGCCCATCTATGCAGCCTGTTGGCTGCAATCACCGGTAATCCTTGTTTAAGACCAAATATCCTCATAACGGCTGATGATCCGTTAGCAGTATAAATCGACGACCATAAAAAAACTGGTTGAATTTTTCAACTCCATATACTATTCCCAACGCCTCCTTCTCTATTTGGGCGTAATTGCGTTCCTGTTTTGTCAAGGAACGGGATGAGTACGCAATCACTTTCTCACTTTTATCGTCATATCTATGGTATAATACTGCTCCAATACCATATTCTGAAGCACCGGTAGCCAATACTACCGGAATATCTGGATTATAATGCGCCAATGTATCCGCGGCTGTAAGCTTTTCACGTATTTGACTGAAGGCTATTTTTTCTTCTACTTCTCATTTCCAGGGTGCACCCTTCCTTCGCAAACTATTCAACGGCGCTGCTAGCGTTGCTAGCCTCGGGATAAATTTGCCGTAATATTGAATCATGCCCAAATAAGGCTCTAATTCCTTTAAATTCTTCGGCTCCGGCATGTTTAATATCGCCTTCAGCNTTTTGAAAACTTCTTGCCGCCGTGCAACATGTGAAATAAGTCGTCTGGCTTAGGCAATGGGTACTGATTTATATCTAACTGCGAGTTCACTGTGACCTTATAACCGCCACAGATCCTTCTTTTCCCGCCTGGTTGGGCGCAACTACTAGCGGCGTGGCCCACCTACTATGCTCTACCCTCTTAATGGTACCATTCCGTACCATTTCCTCCAACTTAGCTTCAACTTTAGGCCTCAACGCGATAGGAACTGGTCTGGCTCTAAAGAACTTCGGCACAACTACCTAATTTTTGAACTTGAGCTCGGCTCGTGAAGTTGTGCACTTGCCCAAACCCTCCTGGAATAACCTCTCACTGTTATTCAGTATACGCACCAACTCCTTTTTAATTGCTACTTTGGACATCTGTGCAACACTGTGAATCCTATCATAGTGTGGTCCACAGTCGATCTGCAACTTCCTTATCATGTCGCTTCCACACAAGGAGTGACTTGCCTCCCTAAAGACATGCACATCTATTATCGCTTCTTTACCGGCGAACCTAAATTGCAATGGGACTTTGCCTTGAAACATAATCCGCTTGTTACCAAATGCCGTTGCCGCTATCTCAGGCTTCTGCAAGTGCGGTCTACCTAGCTTGTGCCAGGTTCTTTCATCAATAATGGATAAGGATGCGCCGGTATCCAACTCGAATGGAATCCTTATTCCATTCACTTCCATATCCAACATTCGCGGTGGCTCATCTGCCAACCGGTCTATTTCGCCCCGAACAGACATATGCCTACCTATCATTCCCTTATCCAAGTTTTGCTCATTTTCACTGCGAACGTTTGTGCTAGCGGCTTCCACCATCCGTATTCTGCCGCATGCCCTTTCTCCACCAGCGAGGGCGCGACCTACCACCACCGCTCTCCTTGGACTTGATCGGCACACCGGATTCTTGCCAGCTCTACGACAGTGGTTTAAGCGCGACTTTACCACCATATTCACGCTCTGACTTACCAACTCCTCACCGTTGTCGGAGCTTCCGGCGGGCTCCTCACACCAGTGCACCTGGCGGAAGACTTTACGGCTTGCCTTAGCGCTTTTCCAACATGACGCCGCTAGGTACCCTTTCTTCTTACATACTTTACAGTATGCAGTTTGCTTTCTAAAACACTCGTAACCGGCATGCCCTGACGCACCGCAAACCCTACACTTGAACTCCTTCCGAGCTGGGCCTTTGCTCGGCTTCCGCTTTTGCTCAATCGTTTGCGCGCGCCAAGTCGATTGCCGGTTACGCATTCACACCTGAGCTACTCCTGCGGCCTGTGGCCCTCCTTCAAATGTGGGGCGTTTTCTCCAACTCGCTCGAACGCCTCCGCTTGTTCCAACGCCTCCTTTGATGTCAGTTCCTCTTTTTCCAACAAAGGCTTTCTTGTCTCTACTGAGAGTAGTCCTCCAATGAAGACCATTGTGACTACTGCATTTCTGTGGTTCTTGATTTCTTCAAAACTGCAACTATTTGCTGCCTTCTGCAGCTCCGCATAATACTCATGCAGAGCTTGTCCTGGCTTCTGGCCTCTTCATTCTCTTCTCTCAGACATTCATTCACACCCTCACACGTTCTGATTGTGAACGCCTTGTGAACGCCTTATCGGGAGAGAAGTTGAGACTTCCTGTCAAACACAAATACACATATATACACATACACACATCAAACCATATGAAGAGATTCGACTGGTCCTCATCTGTCGATTTGAGTCACCATTCAGAGCCTCTAAGGTAGTCTTATCGGTTTTACGTTTCTGAAATTCAAAATGAAATTCAGTAGGAAGAAAGTGAAACGGCATTTGAAGTGAGCAAAGTATGATTTCAGCTTAAACGAATCGAAATACTCGAAGGAAATTCTAGAAGATAAAAGCTTATCATTTAAGGGCATTACTTAAAGAGCCTGGAGACTTTCTCGTTCGCGCCACAGACTCTCGAAATATGCCAGAAATAGTAATTTCAGTATTGAACGACAAAAGAGAGTTGGTAAATTTGACAATAAAGTAAGTTATCAAACTGGAATAATCAAATGTTGATAGCTGCACAACTCCTTCATTTAGATGTGATAATAACAAACTATGGCAGCTTGGAGTTCTTCGAAAGAGTACTAAATCTGTGCCACGTTTTGCACAGGTCGCCGAGTTAATTAACTATTATAGGGTAAGCAAGCATTCCTTGCTGCAACGAAGGCCATAATCAAGGCTGATATACTCACATGGCTATGAAAGTACTCATGAAGTGGTAAAAGTGAAAACGAAATTGAAAATTATTTTGAAATATCAAAATTCGCCTTCTACTCCCACCTATTCATCAAACCGATGAAGCAGATGTACATCCTACACGTTGGATCATCATAATTGCCAATAGATACTGATATGGCGAGCCACTAGCCGAGGATTTGAAGAGAAGCTCTCAACTACTGTTGCTGCAAAAGATTACAACCCACAAACTAACAGGCCGATCTTGTAAGGTAATCATGTAGGATTATATAATAAGGAAAGTAAATGTTGAGAAGCACTCTTAAGCGAGCCTCTTCTCATAAGTTCTCATGACTTGTTCTGAAAGTAGCCCAATTCAAACTGTAACCAACTGGGGAATTACAATAATGTTAGTCGTAAAAACGAAGATATTTTAAAAACTAGAGTCCTCTAAACTGTTGCGAAGTGTTCAGAAGCGCGAACTACTTCAGCTACAGCGCAATCACCCTCATGTATCCCTTTTCCAAAGCGTTACCTCTCAGTGAAGGACTCCCTGCTGATTCATGTCATTTACCGTTTATCCACATGCTGAACCCAGTATTGAAAAGGAGCCTCATTCCTTCGAAAAAAAGGAGCTCCAGTAACACATCGATGCATAGGACCGGTTAGAAGAAACAGCTACAATTATTCGAGCAAATGAAGTCTTCAAAGCCTTTTGACGTTAATGGCTGCTTTCATAGTCCGTAGTCCGCCGGCACGCCGGCACGCCGGTGGACCATGAAGCAGCCAATCAATCACGTCCGAGCGATGCGCCCCTGCATCAAACTTCCATTTATTATGTTGATGCATAATAATTGCGGATTTTTTAAACAAATTTTACTTAACGAAACGATAGAAATACTGAACAAAAACATGTTCAAATAATTACTCCGGAACTTGCCCAACATCTACGTCAAGCACTGCTTCCCGTTGGGTAGATAGTCGGATCCTAAAAGCGAAGAAGTTTTGACCCTCGGGGGTGATTCGTGCCTTGACATCGGCCATCAAGTATTCGGATGTCGTAGGTTTTATTCCCTAACCATTTTTTCAGCAAACGGTTGACGAGGTAATCTATAGAAGTTTCTGCTAATGAATAAGGAAGATTTAGGAGCAGATCCCATTTCTTGGCTAGTTTTGGTTGGTTGTTCCATCGCCGAAAAGTTACTGGGATCGCGGAATGACTCTGTCACATTCCAATCTTTCTCGAAGTAGTAGAGTCTAATTTCGCGAACATGCGGATGGTTTTCTAGGTACATTTTCGTAGAGGAAACCAAGTAGATAATTTCTAGAGAAAACCCGAACTCAATATTCAAATTCTGTCGAGAGAAAAAAAGCCGCGAAAAAATCCGCAACAATTATGCATCAACCTAATAGAATCGTAGCGGTAGTAGTAGAATAGTAGTAATGAATGTGTATGTGGACTATATAATAAATCAGAAGAGTNACAATTAGCCGACCCTGAAGAGATGAAAGGCTTGGTGGGCCTATCCGGTTATCGATCCCAGATTTGAATCCATGGCCATGCGTGTGAGATAGTGCGCCACTTGCCACTACACCACCTCTGCCCTTTTCCGAACTAATAAACTGGTAAACTATAAAAAAACAAGCATCTATCTGTAGTTTCATTGAATGAACATTCGCTTTGGGTGCGTATTCTGAAGACGTAGTGATGCAAGACGGGAAAATCAAGCAGACGTTTGTTCGAACTGGGCGAGTTGTGAGCATTCCACTCGAGGAAGGGGAAAAGAAAGATCTTCGAATATGTGATAGCAAAGACATCGGACTTCGATCGAAAAGATGTGGGATATCTGGATAATCACTGTAGCCCAGCTTTGACAAACTGCTACATATCCCACGTCTGTCACTATGCTTTCGTATAGGTCAGCGGGAAGAAGTTAATGTAGTAGGTAATTCATAAGAATGACCATACCTTCGAGGTCATCGTCAAAGATTTCTACGCCAGTACTGGCTTAAGAATGACGGATAATCACTGTCACATCGACCAAGGAAAGATGGTCGAATGATCAGGATGACAGGCAGCAAAGATCATCTCATACCATCGAGTAACTCACAGTTCCACAAACCCTGGATGAAATTGGTAGTTGCCCATATACGCGGATCGGGGTCATTCATACTGCTTGCCTCACATATAAATATTCAACCTCGGCCAAGACGGTTCAGATTTATTTGCCTGAAGTTTTAGTCTTGTCGCTTCGGCAGATTCTTGGAATCTCCGTGGATGCCAAATAAAATTACAATGCTCCGACAGCAAGAGCTGCTGAAAAGTGCTAGCAACAGGCTTAATTCGCAAGTTTAGAAATGCTAAGTTGGCTTGCCAATGATCAAGTTGGGCATGATGTTCAATTCCTCGTAAGGGTAGGATGCAACTTTGGCGTAACTCAAAATTGAAAAGCCCTGCACATAGAAGGTTTGCGGCAGCACAAGAAGTAAGAAAGGAATGAAATGATGGGTCGACCCCCAATGGTTGGTGCTCCGGTAGCGGGAATCCATGGACCGGTGCCGCCTTTTGGCTTTCCTGGAGCGATGCCTCCATTTGGCGTTTCGATGGACATGCCTCTAATGCGTAGACCCCAGCTCAGTTCCGCCCCTTACCTCCTTAGTGAAAAGTCTTTTTTATTTCTTGAAATTGCTTTCCATTACATGGACGATATCTTATGTTCCTCTCTTGAGTTGGTCATTTCTGTTTATTTGTTTTGATTCCCTGCATTTATCAAAAGCAACGAATGAAATTGTGATCTACAGTGAANTTTTTGCTGCTGTATTTAATGCAGTAAAGTTGTCATGGTTGAAAAAAAAAACACGAGAATGAATAAGACGCTTGCGGAATTCGTACTGCGGGCAATAGTTGATAAAATCACGGCAATAGTAACAGCCATGCACGTCGTATCGATGCAGTTGTAAGTGAATCTGTAGAGCTTTTTCAAAAGCGTACTGAGCAATTTTCTGGAAAGCTGCTTTTTTCATGAGTTTCAAAACTTCTTTTATTCATCGTGGGTAGCAGGCCAGACCGAGATATCAGTTTCTGACAAGAACACCTCAAGCAGAAATAGCTCTAAATATATTGCTGCAGCAGAACAAAGGATGAGTGTTCATGTTGTGTTCATGTTGCTTTGAACAAGCCGCCTTTCTCTTTGTCTCGATCGTGATTTCATTCGATCCAGTATTTGTACACACGCTACCGGCCAGAACTGCCATCCTAACACATCTGAGGGCAATGCTTTCAAAACTTCACCCTTTTTGATGAAACCTCATTTTTAAGTGAAAAAATGAGGGCAAATGTTGCTCGAATGTGAGGATGTAGGACCCATCGTAAAAAGCCAAAGTTTCATAGCGTGAATAGTTTTTATATAGGAGCCAAGCAAGCAAAATAGGCGCTTTACAGGATCATAAACTTCCGGGACACGCTCGATTAACGCATGGAATTACAAGACCTACATGGTTGATTAAACATGAACATGTATCGTTTGATAAAGAAAAGGTTGGCTCTTTTGACTTTCACTATACGGAGCCAAACTGCCTTCTGGATAGGCCAAACCGTTAGTAGCATACCCCTTACAGGCTAACTAGATGTCGTCTGTTCACTATTGTGCCACGTTGCTCCGTCAACTAGCAGTCGCCCCACACAATGTTTCCTGGTTGAAGATCAGGTGATCGTCTATGATGGAACATTGTATGGGACGTTTGCATTCACCTCCGCTTTATAGTCCCAAAAAGTGAAGCCGTGACGCTGAGCCTCACTCATGTGACTTGCATTGCCCTACCGCGAAGTGAGCATTCTGAGTAATCATGGGTGTGGATTGGGCCATGAGCGAAATTTCTCCTTCCAATGTGATCGCTTTTGGAGTTGCATACGTTCTATAGGCAATCTTGGCCAATAAAAAAGAGAGATATTACAGGATTTACTTGGAAAAGGTAACTTTTGCAACGTCTATAAGGGAATCTTAACAAGAACGCCTGACGAAAAAATTACTGTAGCTGTAAAGGTTTGTTCAGAGAGGAATTGGACTTGATTCATTTGTAGTTAAGCAAGAGATGGAGAAGGCATCTCTGTAAAGATTTTCGTGAGTTCTCAGTGATAGTTCTAAGAGAGAAAGGGGCCATACTTATATGACTGAGCAGCTGAGCATATATGCTTATAGACTGCATGTGTAAGTGTCAGTAGGTCTGGGTGGTACTCTTCATTTTCCTGCAAGGCATCAGCAAGAGGATTTCAGATATGTCATGAAGGATCAGTCTCTAGAGGGTTTCAAGAAACAAAGGAAGCACGAGATCAAATGTTGAGCGAAGCGCAGATGATGAGTTACTACGTCCATAATCATATCATTGAGGTAACAAGCTCTACAACGAATCATAGTATCGAAAAGGACTCACTGTAGACTGAAGAAAGACCCACCTACATTCAGCCGAAAACCAGAAAACTTGATTATCCGAATCCGTAAAAGAGAGCCTCTGAGACAATAGAATTGAAAAAGTGTAAATGCTTACTTGACAACAAATTATGGCTGTAAAATCAGTGAGAGGAGGGAAAAGGAAAACTGTAGTCTAGGATTGTACACAGAAAATTTGAAAAAAGCAAGTCAGTCTCTGAAACGCGTACTTGTAAGACTCGGAAATACCATTCATCGAGTCAAACAAAGTGTTAGTTGTACAGCTACCTTATGAAGAATAGGTATCATGAAGAACCGATAAAGGAAATTTTGGAAGAGAAAAGAATAGCAGTTCCGGCCTAAGCGTTGGCAGTGGCAGCATTCGCAACATTCTCCTATTACAAAATAAAGATGGGCGGGCCCCCTCATCGTCATGATGGAACAGTTACTGCATGTTGAAGGGCACAGAAAAAGTCGTTCATTCTGATCTTCAACAGCCATGTCTTCCTGCTCGCCTACCATCGTAGGGAAAGAGGATGGGTCGTTCCTTCAGATCCCATCTCTGACATGGCACCTAATCACCTTGAGGGAGCGTCACAGCGTCCAATCCTAGCAGGATCAAAGCAGAAGGTCTGAAAATTTTGACAGGAATTACTGACGTGTACTCACAAAACTCTGGGTCGATTCTTCACGGGGTATCTGCCAAGATACAAGGTGCTCACTCAATGAAAACCAGCAAGACTGTGTTGCTGTGCAAGAAAAGGGGGACATAAGTCACAGTGGCAACCATCGGTCTATTGTATATAATCCTCTAACCTTCACACGAGTTATAATCACCAAAATTAAGAGAACACTGACTGAAGGACGGTCACGTAGGCTTCCGGAGGGAGTTCGGTACGGTTATTTATACTGTCACACGATTCAGAGAAGTATCGAAGTACAGAATATAGTTATCTCTGACATTCATCAAAGTGAAGAATGTTTTTGATACAGCGA
This sequence comes from Haemonchus placei, assembly GCA_900617895.1. Lineage (NCBI taxonomy): Eukaryota > Metazoa > Nematoda > Chromadorea > Rhabditida > Trichostrongylidae > Haemonchus > Haemonchus placei. Next base: position 34,415 of record UZAF01017092.1, on the reverse strand, counting down.
AGATAGACACGGTGATTCAAGCCTTGACGACCAGGATGCCATTATACCCATTATGTGACAAGGAGCTGTTACTTCCAATACAACTTTACGACCATCATCAGGCTATTCTGCAAGAAAGTTAAGGCAATTCTCATTGCCTTTCGGCATTATCCTGCACATGCTGGAATGAGAAGATACTGAAGTAAAGTACGATCAAATCATCCCAGCTTTGCGGAAGTAGTCGTGCTCATAGCAGCGAACACCGAGCAAGCAGGGTTGCCGCATTCGAAAACGCAAACGATGCCTATGAGAATTTGACTCGCTACTGTTTCTTTCTTCGGTCGCAAAAGTCGGCTTTTTTCTCGAATATAGGACTCCCCCTGTTTCAGGGGCTTGGGCTCTGCGCAGTAGAATGAGAATGTAGTCAATAGTACTCAACCACAGTGGAAAGGGCAATGCTCGGAGTATCCGAATTCGAAATCACATGAGGAAATCTGTAGTTAAGCTGCGCCAACGAATGAAGATCGTCACTTAAAACTAGTTGGTCCAAACACATTATCCGACTTTAGTATGATCGCTGACACCAGTCCGATGGTCAGACTTCTTCACCGGTGCTCTAGACAAAAGGATTGCTTCGCTTTGTGACCCTTAGCGTGGAGGGCCACTGTACTGTAGTACTTGTTATAGCGCTAGGGACGAGTGGAATCGTCACGCGACCACCTCGAGCAAAGTGGTTATCAATAGAGATGAAAGTTAGGTGGAGCAGCCGATCAACAGGATGGTACACATACAGGCGTACGTCCCACTAAAAATCATAGTGATCAGTAAACTATTGCACTGGAGAAATAGTGGAACTTACTTCGTTCTAAATAATAAAATTTCACAAAAAAGATGTCATTCTCAGGAACTTCTTGGAAAACAATAGGGCAAATTTTTTCTCAAAACAAAATGAAGGACGAGAAATTGGTATGACGAAATTTCTGCCCTCACATCAATGCACAGTGAACGACACCAGTTGGGTTAAAAGGCGCTGAATAGTGAGGGACAACAAATCGATGAGTTTGATCAGTAATTAAACTTTGTGATATTGAAACCCCCGGAGTCATTCTATTAGGAGCGGAAAATTTCAGTTGATAATAGCATTAGAAATCAGGGGTCAGCTTTCTGTCCCTACAACATACCTTTTGACCAAGCTGCTAATAAAGAATAGTTAATATGCCTGGTAAAGACACCACCACCACCACAAGACTGCGCCCAGCTAAGGTCGCGACGTGCAGTGACCTACTTTTATCGAGGGGATAGTGACGACACGACCTGACATAAGCCCATCGCATTGCTGGTACGCAAATCAGTGCTCAATTACCTTTTCAAATAGGCTCGATTTCTTATGAGAGATAGAGAAAAGACGCAAAAAACATCCTACTTTCGAATTTTTGTTTTACTCTGTTGACGAAGTACTTTTTATGAGTAGGAACTTACAGATGTTCGGTGTAGCATGCGATCATCCGCCTATCCTGATTGTTATGGAGTATTGCCCTGGTGGTGACTTACAAACTCATCTTAGAAAGCAAAAACTTGCGATAGATGTTGGGGAGAGGATCGTCTACACGATAGAGGTAAAATATATGTACGGTGCGGTGTAGAAACTACAGATAATGTAAAATACTAAACGATTCTAGGCAGCACGTGGGATGCGATACCTGCACCGGAAAAATTGCATCCATCGAGATCTAGCAGCACGGAATTGCTTGATATCGGCAAAAGGTTACTGAATCGTCCTGAGTAGTTGATTTTTTCGAGTTCACAAAGAAAAGCAAAAAGAGCAGAGAAGAAGAGAGGAGAGAAGAGCAAAAAAGTATGGTACTGTCACATGAGCACTCTAAAATCGCCCTCTTTCCGGCTAGAGTGAGGCTTAGGCTTAGCCTTAGTCTCATACCGCCTCCAAAAATGAATTCAGCAATCTTGTTGAAGATTTATCATTCTGGTATCAAAATTGGTATGCCTTCTCCCATTGCCACCATACTAACGCCTCCATGTAAAAGTATTCCCGCCCATACTTATGGTGTGAGCGACCACACAGAATGAGCAGGAGGGGGAGGGGG
>UZAF01017092.1:14422-26556 GCA_900617895.1 Haemonchus placei | reverse complement strand
TCTTTTCACAAGCACTGTCCAACTCGGCCAGCATTAGTTCCGCCTGGTCGAAGTTTGATGTTATAATCACGATGTCGTCTGCAAGGTGATGTAAATAGCAGCAGTCGACCTTCACTTCCAATTCCCTTCATTCCAACTGACGCATGATGCTCTTGAGAGATTCGGTGAAATGGTATGCCGGACACCCCTCTTCACGCTGATATTAACTTCCTTGTAGAATAGCAAAATCCTGGTCGTGAAGTTGACGTTGAGCTCACGAACCATCCTTATGTATTGGGTAGGAACACCATAGTTGTCTAAAGCCTCAATCACCGCCTCTGTCTCGACGGTACAGAGGCTTTATTCAAATCCATGAAGTTAGACACATGAGCGGCCTTTTATACTCTCGCGATGCTTGAATGGTTATTGCATTGGCGTGGACGAGGTCCATTACGACTGTTCTTCATCTAATATTATGCCGATCCTGTTCAAGATGATGCGTGTGCAAAACTTGTAGATTACAAACTGGGGGCAGATTGGATGATAGTTGCCAATATCGTCGGGATTTTCTTTCTTGTACAGCAACACAGTCTCGAAAGTTTTTCAGACGTGGGTACTTCATATCCTAGCAGAACGATGTAAAGCTCAGTGGTCTCAGTTAATGAGGTCTTGGGGCTTCGTTCCTGAATTTCATAGCTCTCTCTTCACGCACTGAGAACTAGAATCTAGCGCTGAAGAGGCGATGGCCCGATCCTGTGTAGAACTTCGGAGCAACAGCGACATCGGTTAGGCTAACCTCTGATTGAAGGTGATGAGGTCTATTTGATCATGGAACTGTCCACCAAGTGATCCCCATGTTCATCGCAAATGAGACGGCTTCTGGAATTGCGAGTTACCACGGATTGTGTGGGTCAAATGATAAGCTCGGACAGTCTTTCATCCTGCTCGTACTATTCCACTCTGGTTTCAATGTGGAGCTCGTCAGCTCATATTTCGAATCATACAATCCGGAATTCTAAAACTCGTCAACGAAAGAAGATCAGCGACGCTGTCATACATGTCAGGGAATCACTGTTCATGTGAGGAAGATACGTCATAGGCTTGCGGTTACGTCAGGATGGTATACGGGTCTTTTAAAACGACACAGAACACTAAGATCGCCGTCACCCAGATTTTGAGTTGCTAGAAAACAAAAAACACGAAAGGTTCAGAGGAACGATCCAAAATAGAATGGACCGTAGCAACGCAAAAGGGCCTGAACTGAAGCTAAAGCTAATGTAATGACGCTACGTCAGAGGCATTGAAGAACAAGATAAATAATGTTATAAAGCAGCGATGACTGCCTGTAAAGCACTCTTTTTGAATTTCCCGGAGGGAATGAACAATCGACTGAGACTGATTGATATTCATTAGTGAACGTGTGAAAATAAAACTTTGATAAATAAATGAAATAGTGAACATTAGTAGGTAAGATTAGTATAAAAATACTAGTAGCACCTTCGACTCTGAAAATAACTCTCGGAAACTCTTCCAATTCACTTTAGAAAGCTCGTATCCAAACTATCCCATAATTCAGGGTGGTAGATCCAGCAGCGCGTCCTACGATGGCACAGGTGTGCACGATACTATATAGCATAATGAAAAAATACAGACCACCTCCAGCAGAAAGGTTCGCTCTAAACTCAATACCTGGAGTAACAAGAGCTGCGGCTGATGCACCAATGACGGTTCGTATGAATCATTTATTCAAACTATTTTGCCAGATAAGTCAGATATGTTGAGCTGTAATCCTCAGCTACATTGCTTGGCTCACGCTAGCCTATTGGATCGTTCGAAAAGTATCTGCAGAACGTATTGCTTTGGCTCCGCTTTTTACCAAAATTTTTGGGAAGGTCCCACGAAATTGCTATTCGAGGAACCTTCTCACCTGTATGTGCAGATTATATCCGGCTCTATTTTCTTAGCTAATCTGATACTATAACGGCCGAGCTGTTCCCCTGCAGCTGCCGCTCTCTTGCTGAAGTAGTAAACCTTGAAGAACTTTGCAAGCAATTCCATGCACGTCTCATTCGCCTTNCCTTCACATCAAAGCGCGAAACAAAAAGGTCAAAGATGTACTTCGATTTGGTAGACCGACTGCGATATTATTGAACCTCCAGATATGCGCATACGAGTCAGTAGTCCTTCTACAGTAATTCTATGGAAAATTCCGAAACATTCTGGGCAAAAAACAAGAATTTTTCGAAATTCCTGGTCGATAGTCCGCGAACACCATGATACTTACCCCTGTTCCTCTATTAAAAGCGGAATTAAAGGGCGCGAAAGCGGAGTCAAAGCTCAGGTACCTCACCATTCATTCAACCTATTCAACTTCCTACAGCATGAAAGCGATTTAGCAGTCGCTGCTTTTGTTTAGCTCTCGGGAATAACCTCCTAGAAATAATAGAATTGTAAAAATCACCGTTCTTTGTAGGTATCGATTTGTGACCAGGAGAGGCGATCCAAATGTGGGTCGTTAACAGAACTTGTTCGCGCAGCATAATACCTGCTCTTACTGTCACTCTCTACCATTTTAAGAATCTTAAGATACGATAATACAAAAATCGCTTGGAAGTGCCTCACAAATTAGATAAGCGAGTTCAGAAGGCCTCCTACTTGACTTCCTTGAGAGTGCGGTCCCTATAACTAGCACTGGAGATGATATCTTATCCGCTTCTGATAGTATGAATTCTCCGTTATTGAATTATAAGCTTTAAATGTCGACCTCGAACTGACCGCTGCTTTGAATGTTGACCTTGGACTTGCCACTGACCTCATGCACTTATTTAGGGCTAGGGAACAAAGCGAGACTTGTTAAATGAAATTTTTGAATATGGGCAATCTTCTACAAATCACTAGTGAGTGAATTGTTCCAGATAGAAGAGACTGGTGACAACACCGAAGAAGATATGTATCTGAAGCCTCTGAGTTCCTTGGAAAGGTATGAAGCATGCAGATACGGTGAAGTTATGTTTTCGGGGTGACCGAGAAGAGAGAAAATAAAGTTTGAACGTCTTTACCTAATTAATCGCATGACATTTTTATGTTTTCCTATTCCAAAAAGAATCGGACTGTATGATAGAAGTGTATATGTTTATGTATAGAAGACTGTGACAAATCCGGCTCTTACTTTGATTCTTTGAGGGCAAGATTACTCCTCGTAAGGAGACAGTCAGAATCGCTGACCGACAACTAGGAAGTGGATATGGCTACCACTCCTTTCACATTTCGACCGCACTAGAAATTGTTTTTTCAAGTCTCAACTATGAAATGTCTGACGTGATGTGCATCTCACAGTTTTATATCTCGCATTGAAACTGCTTGTACAGCGCTCTCACTCAAACGATATAGTTTATCACCATTCTGAATAGGGGAAAGAAGGTTTCGACTTATAAAATCAGCAAGTGTCAATCGGTCTCGATATTTCGCCCAGTGGCGATCTCCTTGCCCCTCAACCGAAGAGCTTTCTACATTCACTTTGGCACTGTCTGGGCTGATTTTTCTCCCTTTTATTGTTCCTGTGAGCCTTTTTATCAGAGATCTCCAACAAAATGCAACCGAAGAACCCATCATTTCCACGGCATCTATCATATAACCGGAAATTCGCGCCCTCTTTTTGGTATGGAAGTTTGGCTGTTGACATGAGTAAGGGTTTCTCTGAGACCACTCTGATCTCCAAATTAAAGTGCTCAATGGCCTGCTAAACTTGCTCTTGCATTTACCGTGAATTTGCGGTAACTAGCACTATCCAAACTCGGGAAAAGACTCGCAGCTTGTTGGCCCCTGTTATGAAACCTCTTTGGATGACAACTTGTCACAACGCTCAAGATGAAACACTTCTAGGAGTTCTCTAAAAGCAACAAAGCAATATACGTAGTAGCGGAATCCTGCACTTATGGACGATGACCTACTCACATGTAGACGGAATTAGGGCTGGGATACCCACCAAAGAGTTGAGCATTTATGAGTTAAGTAGTGTTCTATGCTAATGGATGTTATTAACAACTCCACAGCCTTGAAAGCCGTAGTTTACCGCCTTTGGCTGTAGTGGACGGCAGAGCACATCGGCACAGCAGCACAAGGTGGGGGATGTGCGCATCACTACCAAAAATGTCTGAATGTGATGTGTAATGACCGAGGGGTTCGAAATGTTCCAAGTGCTTAATGCAACTCGATGCAAACAAGTAAATATCCAAAACATAATCATTTTCAGATCAAATGTTCGTCTTCTCCAGAAAAATAGAAATATTCGTAAACTCGCTTTTCTTTAGGAATACAAGAGATGACACGCACCACACTATGCAGGATAAAACGTAAGTATTACTGTCTTTGAAGCAGTTCATTATTTTCCCACCTCAATAATGGTTTCCTTACCTTGAGCTTCCCCACAGAAGGTTCGTGAAGATGAGTTATAACAAAGACGCCTTTCATGAACCCTTTTGAGTAACTCCTAAAATGAAAAGAATTTCACAGACTATCATAATCCCCTATAAAACATACACATAACAAAAAATATTTCAGAGAAGATTCCACAAAAGTTCGCACTGGATACCGTCAGCTGAAAAGCAGGTCTAAGCGTTGAGTGACGATCCCGACTGTTCCAGTTTTACGCCATTTAGCAACAATGATAACAATCCTCGCAATCATGTTATACAAAAGACACAGCGTATGAACTAGCTTTTGATGTGAAATCATAAAGATAAATAAATATAATCAATTTTCCTTGGTGATATACCAAAACTGATTGTGCATTGACCTGGCTGGTCCTTCGGCAAAGGTATTCTTCATGTCATATTTTCACCAACGCATTTATTCATTTATTTATTTATATACCTATTCAAACACACATCACTGGCGTGTCCATTAATCACACAGAAGAGAAATTAGAAATTGGAAGTTAAAGTCTCATTCAGCCATAAGTAAGGAATAAGAGAAATGCATCACAACAAATCGAAAGATTAGAACTAAAACATTGTTAAGATAAGCAGAAAAATCACCATGCTGGACATTAATAGAAAAGAAGAGAGGACATTGATTGTGAGAACGATAAGCTTGTTCTCTTCTGTCAAGAAGATGGGAGGTTCCTCCCGTATGATACTGGCTCTCGGTTCGGAACGCAAAGAGTTAGATGTACCGAGGCTTGCTGATAACACAATCCGTTATGAATGAACTCGTCTGGAACCCCGGGCGAGCAGACCATCGGGGACCTCAAACGGAGGAACTCGATAACTCGCTACTCACCTGCTTCAAGATAGAAACAAATGGAAGTAGATAGTAGACAAAGTTTGTTGCGAAGAATTGGCAAGCTGATAATCGCACCTATGAAGAAGACATAGCAGCAGCAGGTGGCAGGTTTCCCAGTAAGAAGAAAAGGGGTGAGAGCAGATTGCCTGTGACTGCCTGTGTTTGGAGAAGAGGAAACATTGCATAATTTTGATTTCTGGAAAAGTCCTTTAGAATGATAATTTTTTTATATTCCATGGATACCTTATGATGCTGGATTTACGAAACTTTATTAGGACGAAAACCCATTGTAGACAATTCTGCAGAACCTGGTATATGCATCATCGGCAGAGGCGCATTGCTCGCATAACTGGAGCCAACATTCCGAAGGTTCTCATGGAGACCAACATAGTCAGCGGAAGACAAATCGGGATAGGGTAGATTACAACCATCACCAAGCTCTTCCCACAGACTTAACTAAACAACGGAATGATCTGAACAACGGAATGATTCGCCAGTGGGGCTGTAATCGTAAGTCCAGTTATAATGGAAAGCGTAGATAAGGTTAGATCAAGATTATTTTTGTCATGCGTTACTACACATACATTCTGCTAAAAGCCCATTTCTTGGGAGAAATCCGGGAAGGCATTCAAAAAAGTGTCAAGTGCTTGATGATGCTTTTATTCAATTGAAAGGTCAAAGTCTCCTACAGAGACGTAGTTGGCATGGAACAAGGCGAAGTCAGTAGTCCAACTAGTCCCCTCTCTTTTCAGTGAATTTGGTGGACGATATACAGTTGCAAAGCAGATCTGTGACGCGTTACGAGGGCAGAAAAGTTCGAAACAGAACACATCTGCTTCGACTAAGTGAGTCGATTCAATAGGGGGAGATAGTGAAAAGATTGCCATTGATCAAACAGCATATCCCACCACCCCTTCGTTCTTTCCGATCAGTGCGATAATGCATATAAGGCACGTTAACTACTGTTTCCGACTCAAGAATAGTGAGGGTGAGCCATGTCTCAGTCACGAATAGAAGATCTGTTTCTTTTCGACTAATAAAAGCATGGAAATGGTCCAGTTTATTTGATAAGCTACGGACGTTCAATAGGAAACGGGTGAGAGCAAGTTTACCGTGATCGCTAGAGGTTTTCCGAGCGTCTGTGAGGCAAGTCGCGTACATATTTCAGTTGCCCCTAGAAGAAAACCCACTCGCGGGAAGCTTTGCCCTTGTTTGGCTCTCGCACTTGTTCTCGAGACTCATTCTCGCGTTTTCTTTCATCTTCTGTCATGTTGCTGCGGATGAAGACATCAGACAGCTCAGAGACACCAAGCAAGCGTAATTAGCTAGAGCACGGCGCCAGTGAGCTTTGGTAGGCAGAACCACCTTGACGAGAAGCGGGTGCTCGGGGCCTGGCTTTCCCATACAATGTACCTGGGAAGGCCGACATTTGACATCCAGAGCATTTAATACAGTGCTGACTTTCTCCTCCAGATCCATCTGACGCATAGAGGCAGGAGCAGCACCATGCGTCTCGTTCAGACCGGTGTTAACAACGTTACGACTGCGTTTACCACTCTAAGGGAATTCGAAGTTGCAGGAATCTTTTCCGAAAGGGCGGTAAGCATGCTACCGACCGCTGGATCCTGATTTAGTTCAACTATGCTCTTGAGAAGCCCCATGGCTGACATGTTCCCGAAGGAAGCCACCGGAGTAATAGATGCAGATTCCGTGTTGCCCCTCCCACAGCCAGTAACGTCTCCATTCGCCCCTGTCGCGAGCCAGAGTAGTCCAGTGGGTCCATTTATTGGAGCAATATTTGCTAACCTACTTGCATTCATGTTGGGCCATCATTGATCACTTCCAGCTGTGTACCATCACTATTACTACACAGCCATTTACACAGCAACACCTCACCTCTTTCCTATCGTCCTGTTTACTTTCGATTTCCTCGAGCGGCCGCCAGTAACGTCTCCATTTGTTCCTGTCGCGAGCCAGAACAGTTCAATGAGTCGTTCTTGAACGACGGACGCGGGGCGAAGCATTTTTCTTGTTAAGATCTTCGTGAGAAACTCTGAGAATGGCTAGCGGCTGTTCTGATGCATTTGATTTCCCAAGGAATCCACTCTGTAATACGTCCTGATCCAATGGTCGCCATGTTATCGTATAAGTGATGACCCACATGATGATTTGTTCCTTTTCGTGGGCAACAACTTGTCCGAGCTTCGCTCATTGTCGGAGCTCGAAACCACATTTCCCACTTACGATTGTGTGTATAAGGGAATTCCGAGCATCGCTCTTTCCACAGCCCATTGAAGGACGCTGACTGCATGTTCGTCCTGCTTCTGAAGAGTCCGTACTCCGGGGTGTGTACTTCAAAGCAGGAAGGACTGCAGTTTTGGAACGTTTTGTGAGCAGCCGTATGATCTTTGTTCTCTTCACTACTCCCTCGATATTCTTGAATGTCGAGGGAGTAGTGAAGAGTCGACTGTCGACTCTTACTCAAAATCTTCTCGTTTTGAATGACGCATGATTTTCTCGAAGCGGCACTCAAAGGTTTGGGCGAAATGGTAACGTCCTGCCAAACCCCTCTCTTCACGTTGATGATGAGTTCTTTATATAATAGGGTAGCGAGTAATCAGAGGTGTGATAGAAATACTCGCTAGTTCATGGTCTTGCGTTTGGATGATCGAACACTAGCACAAGTGAGCACAGCACTGCGATAAGGTAAAGTTCCGATGGTAAATACTCGAAGACCCCGCTGTTGCGCGAAGTTTTATGCAGCACTGTTTCTAGAACGTCCGCATGGCTGCTGCGAAAAGTCTTACCTGGAGCATTTCACCTCGTTTTCGAAGCTGCTGTCAACTGCTAAAATACTCAGCATTACTTCGTTCATGCCAATGCAGCAATAACTACACCATAACTCATTCGTTGGGATGGGTGATCGATTACCAAGGGGCGGATGTGATCTACGCGCACTTTCGGCATCATCAACATGTAGCGGTCAGTAATCGCTCATGGTTTGTACTTTGACCTTTGCACCCGGTCGGTGTATAAGTAACCGAAGGGCTCCGGCTATTTTCGGCCGTAGTTTACCGCAACATCGTATCCACAATACTCATTACCTAGTTCCAATATCCGGCGACGCAATACTAGACGACACAATATACATATAGAAGAACGAATCACTCCTAGTGCTCTGTTGTATTAATAAAGCACATTAGCTCTTCAGAGGTGATCCGCGTGGGGAATCATACAGATTACCTCAACACTTTAGAGACTGATTTGACTTTACATTTAGGAGAGGATTTTTCTCGTCTTCGACCATCGCCACATTTAATCATGTGAATTGGAGCTTCTCGCTTTCCATACTCCAACTACCTCTTCGAGTCCGCTGATCATTATGCTACGCTGGTTGCGTTTCGACTTTCCCCTTCTGTTGAGATCAGCTGCTGTTGATCTCTTATGAATTGGATCGAATTTATAAGGTGCTGCTTCATGCCTTTTGATCTAGTGTATTTTACCAATCGCCATTTTTGCTGATTTCGATACTGAGATTGACCTGGTTCATTCTTGTTGGTGTCACGGAGTGCCACAATTGATCCCGTATACAATTGGAGATCAAATTGACCGAGATTGAATAGCATGGAGATTATAGACGCGTCAATCAGGCCTTCCTCCACACCAGCAGTAAAGGAAAAACATCTGGAATGGATATCGCGAGATAAATGTGAGGAATGGTCAAAGCTAGTAGCAAAATGCTTAATATCCGCCACCCCTTCGTACACCAAACTGATATTGAGCTTTCTCATGGACATATAAGAACAGATGGATTCAATGCGTAAATGGATCGGCAGCATTGTTGATGAAAATGATAAACTAAAGGCAGAAAATGAGAACTTAAAAATAAGAATGAGAATGATGACTGATCATTATGAATCTCCGCTAAATTTTTCCTTTGTCACTGTTCTACATTGAATATTTCTGATGGTGACCCTGAGAAGATTTCGATTGTAATTATTGGTTTACCAGGATTTTACTGTAGCTCTGCCATCGATCGTGCCAATTACGATTGCACGGTCCATCGCATGGGCGGAATCAGTCAAGATCGGCCGCGTTTGATTAAAGTTGTCTTGCTCCCTTTGAGATTCCAGCAAACAGCTGTGAAACGTGTGCCGCGACTGCGGTCTTTCGAGAACGAAGGTGTTTTCTTGCTCCCGTTCTTTTTAAAAGATGAAGGAGCACGGTTGCGTGGGGCGCGTCTCACGAAAAAGGCAAATCCTTCCATAGCAGCCAATGTTTCTGGCCAGAATACTAGAACTCAAATTATATATCTGCATTTTGGCACTGTTCTTCAGACCAGTAACGAATCCTCGGCATTACTGTAAGGACGTTAGCTGTATTCCAGCCAATGTGAAATCACATTAGTGCACACTTTGTAGTCTATCCCATTACTGGTATGGAATGTGGGATAGTCGCGCTCACAGATAGACATGGATGGGAAAGAGAGATGAGTTGGTGACTTCGTTGGGAGATATCTCTTCACTATACGATGTCTAGATAAGACAGGAAAAAAGGAGGAGTTGTGGCCCTCCTCACAAGTAAGTTATCTTCTACGATCTAGTTTTGCCGATTCTCCTTTCCAATACATATGAATTTTTATCTGTTGATGTTTATATAGATAAAGGGAATCAAAATTATTCTAGCTTGTAGAACTCCTGAATTGTCCCAATTCATACTAGGCAATTCATCAAATGTCTGAGTGATTTGCGTCGTGTTAGGTGACTCCAATTTTCCAGGTATTGGCTGCCACAGCATTCCATCTTTGTCGACTCTTGGTCACGCGACTTTCTAGGGATGTTATCATCTTACTTCCAGTACGTTAAACCGCTTAATAGAGGTCTGCATTTGCTGGGCCTGCTTTTCTGTAATGTAGGTGTACGTGAATGTAAGTGTAAGTAGGTGTCACAAAAACAAGTTTAGTTTCGGTCCAGCGGTCATTCCGCAGCGAAATTTTTCTCATGTTCTGCTCTCCTCGAAAAAAGTATCCGTATAGATACGCTTCCAAAAAAGTGAATCTCTGTGCCTTCCTTCTTATTGGGACTCAGTAATAGTAATCGTGTAACTCTTCACTCCTCCTATGGAACAATTAATATTTTCCTGTCACGAAATGTGACACATGACTAACAGAGCAGTGCAAATGGTATTCATTGGAAGTTGGTGCTTACGCCTTCAACTGCAAATTTTGATCCTTTGCTCTTTTTCTTAAATTAAAGACCCATCAAAGATTCAATTGTTAGGTAACCAAGGCCTTGATCGGTACTCACAAATGTTCTGAGTGATGATAACATTATTATCAGATGTTATCAGTGGACCTTTTTCTTTGCAGAGATATCATTACTTAAGAAATCCAGATCACTGGCGGTCGGTTAAGTTTTATTGCAAATGATATCGAACAAAGGGGATCCTTCATTAAGTCACAAACCTTGCTGGGTAGCGTTCGTTAACTGATAGCAGGAAAAGAATAAAATCCTCATCTGCTTATCGTAGTGTCGCTAATGGGTCCCTATCACTGCCCTTATCACTTATTTCTATCACGCTACTCTGCCATCCCATCTTATCGAATGAAACATGCTGAACAGTCAAAGCAGCATCGTAAATACTGAATGGGTTAGGATTTTGATCGGCTGGTATCTCTTGCTCTCTTGAACTCCTTTTCTTCTCTTGTCAGTTGTCACGATCCCTATCACCGAGTACCTACGATCCCGTCATATCCTACATCACATACCAAAATGCTGAGGTTCCACTGTTATTACGAAAATCTGTAATCCTACCAAATTTGATTGGTCTAGGTTCAAGGGAACAGTAGTTATGAATTTCCAATCATTCCTGCCACTTGTCATAAGTGTTCCCATCCTGCCTCCTGTACTCCCATCAAGTTTCAACGCTCTGTGTAAACATAAACAGGAGGTGTGAATTTCCGGTCCAGAATTTCCATCACGCAGGCTCCGCCCCCTGTAGGCAGAGTCTGTTCCTGCCACCTAACATGAGTGTTTCCATATCGTCCCCGGGGTAACGGAACTTCTCCCCTATCGCGGCATTCTCCCTTGCGGCATGCGGCAAATGCCACTGCAATTACCGTACTCACCCCGCCTCTCGCCAATCGATAGGACGCGATATTTTTTGTTGATTGGCTTACTTTTTCATTGGATTTGATCGTTTTTTCTTCTGTTTCTTTTTAGTTTTCACGTTTATTAAACTTGATCAATTAAAATGACTCCTCCTACATAAACGAAGATCAAGACCGCATTGGAATTGAAAAGAGCGGCCAGCCAATTCAAATAACTAAAGGTCTCTCTACCTCACAAATTGCGCGCTCCAATCTTTCATCGCAATCCTGCGATGGGCGGCGGGTGCGGCGTGTGCGACGCCGTGTTAGGGGAGAAGTTCCCGGAACCTCGTCCCCCGTACTCCTGCCTAATTTGCACTCTTTAAGCCCGCGGGAACAGTTGTCATGAATTCCGGTCAAACACGCACACCGACACACACATATACAAATATCTCTCTATTTATCTCTCAATCTCTCTTACTTATAAAGCAGTAATTTGGTGTGTCGGTTTGTGTGTTTTTCGCTTTGTCTGTTTATCGATGTGCCAGTCTGTCCGTCCGCAAAACTTTATGATTACGATAACCGTAGCGATATGAAAACCCAGCTCTATCCTACATTCCCTTCTTATATATGAAGCAAGAAATGGTGGGTAGATTAATGTAGTAAAGTAGTAATGATTCCGATTTATACTGGCACCGTACCATGTATGCTATCCTACTGTATATAACGCGCTAAGTTGTGTGTGTGTGTGTGTGTGTGTGTGTGTGTGTGTGTGTGTGTGTGT
>UZAF01017092.1:0-13174 GCA_900617895.1 Haemonchus placei | reverse complement strand
CCTGACCCCGTGGACGTAGAGCGTTAAAATTTGGTACGAGTACAGGCGGCAGGATGGGAACACTTATGGTGAGTGGCAGGACCGGACTCTGCCCACATTGGGTGGCGTTTGAGCGGAAAATCAAAACTCCTTTAGGGGCGGGGCTAGCAGAGAATTGTCAAAATGGACCTAGAGCGACCAAAATTGGTAGGAATACGGGAGGCAGGATAGGAACACTGATGATAGGTTGCAAGACTAAACTCCGCCTCAAAGAGCTGGGCGTGAATAAATACTATTAGTTCGGACCTAGACCGTTGAAACTTGAAGGCACAAGGAGTTGGCTGGGAACATTGATGGTAGCTAACATAGTACACTCAGCCGCGATGAAGTCTCTGAATACTTATCTCTCTGAGTAATCGCCTTTGTGATATTATGCGATGTTCTATACGGACACAGCGATGATGGCGTACACAAAAATCGCTCCCAATTCGGAACTAATACTGAGGATGTGGAGCTTTCAGAAAAAAGGAGAATCCGAAGTGTTATTTGCGCATAGCAAATTTTTCACAGGAAGGAGGAGCGCCCGGCGTAGCCGGGCGAACCCATAAGAAGGAGGGAAGCCGGGCGTTAGCCGGGCGGGCCGACTGGTACATACAATAAGGTGAGTCAACTGAATATTCAATCCGTACACCATCCTAGCTTTTTGCACGAGGTAATCACCTCACCCCGGCACGCCTTTCCTCCTCGGGCTTGGATTAAAAACATATTCTACCGCCTGGAGCCACCCGAGGCACAGGTAAGATCAGCTACCCCTTTTTCTCTGCACTTAAGCCCTTAGTGTTGGATAGAAGCGTTGCCCCCTCCTCCTCCTTCAACTATAATAGTAAGTGATGAATCCCGGTGTAAGCCGGGCGACATGACTGGTTAAGTTATACTACATAAGCTTTTAGTCGACGTTTATGACAGTTAGATCCTGGTCGTAAACTTGTAGAGCTTACGAAGCATCCTTATTTAGTTAGTAGGAACACCTGGCTGCCTAGAGCTCAAACAACTGCTTCTGCCTCGACAGTATCTGAGGCCTTCTTCAAATCGATGAACGTAAGACATAACGAGATATTCCTGCGATACTCAATGGTGGCTAACGATGGCTCTGAAGTTTGTAAATTGCGGACAGCACTCACACTGGGTGATAGCGCCAGTATCGTCTGAATCTCCTTTATTATACAGCAACACAGCCTTAAAATTTTTTTAGCCGAGGATACCTCGTACTCCACCAGAACCAGGCGGAGCTACCATGGCTTTGACGATGACTGACGGAAGGGTCTTCCGATGATCTGGAACCTATCCGGACTGGGTGCCGTACGATTATTCATCGACGTAATGGCATGTCGAATTTAGGAAAGGAGAACTAAAGGGACGACTATCAGACTTGCCTAACTAGATGTTAGGTAGGCAGGAAGACGTGGCTGCCGCGAGACCATAGTAGGAGTCGTAGTTGGGCCTCTCCATTGCCCTTTGAGATGCAGTAACTGTCCCGTCGGGACGACGAAGGGAACCCAGCTAGTTTCGTATTTAGCGAAGCACCGTCTTGCTTTGCAAGCTCTTTCTGGCCTCGGTGGCTTCTTCCACAACTGCTGCTCTTCTCTCTTTTACACATCTTCCTTTATCGGTTCTCTGCATAGCTTCGCAAAATCGGACGTTTGTTGATGATCGCCTGCAGCTCAAGCAACTTCACGCTGGCGTAGCTCTCTCTCCACGCACTGAAAAACAAAAACTAACAAGAACAAAAGAATGATCCGATTCCATGTAGAACTCGGAACAACAGCGACGTCAGTCAGGCGATAAAGTGGCATATGCAGGTCTATAACGCAGCAAGGGAGCTGCAGGTGAAGACGTCATGGCTCCACCATATCGGTCAAAAATGAATATTATTTAAAAATAGCGAGCTGAAATCTAACAAAATGGGCCTCAACTTAGATCGAACACAACCGAGTTCCGTCTCAGCGAAAGAGTCTAATGAGTGGTAATAAGCGTGGCCATTATTTCGGATGTTGGCTTTTTCACTATAAGATTGGCTTCTCAGTACACCCCAGCGCAGTACAATGTTTGCGTCGCGCAGAGATCTCTCCCTAACTAGACTACCGTCATAGCGGTGTAGAGAAAAATGTTGGAACTGTGTAACGATCAAAGAGTATTTGTTTTAATAATTGTATTACCTTTAATCTTGTTAAATAAATTTATTATGACAATCTCTCAATATCTTACATATCATCCGTACATTAGTACATTCAGGCAGACTTCGAGGAATAAATAAGAGATACTATATGATACTGCAATTGACCAGAATGACGGCACACGTGCTACCAGTAAAAAACAACCCTTTAAACAATAGAAAAGCAAAATTTGATGATGGCAAGTTTGGTTTCCACATAATACCGCAATTCCAAACATTCAACGACATCGTAGACGAACACTGCCGTTATATGTGAGTAAAATACTTCATAAAAAAAACTTATCACAGACAAGAAATCACATCAGGGTGGAATTTATGAAGGAAAGCAACTTTATAATATGCTGAGCAACATGATAGAGAATACAAACAGTCAGCCGGAAAACCCGTAAAACGACAAATTTCGAGCATGATGATGACTGGATGAGAGCTAACATCTTCAACAGCATTCCTCTAACCTTCACACTAACCGTTTACCTACCAGAAAGCTCGAATGAAAAGCGGATGACATCGCAAAGCTGTCAGGTGTGTAGCGATTTTGCTAGCTTTACTTCTTATGGAAAATTCTGTCAGCTGTAGCTTTGCTGCGAGAGGTTGGTTTTGAGGCATCATCTGGGGGGATGGTTTTTTGAATTACTACCGTGTATAATTTGTTATACCACCATATTTGACCAGGTAAAACTGCCGAACATTTGAAAACTGCCGAGGTTCCCAAAGGTTGCTTTTTTGATTTATTAACAAAGGTTTCCTTTGTTAATAAATCAAAAAAGTGAAGTGCTCAAAACAGGTCGATGGATGCAAAATGAGTTGAACGAGCCACCCAACAAAAATGGAAAATAGACTGGTACACCTCCTTTACGTGGTTCACCTCATCAATCAGTCAAAACAGTCTTCATAACTATCACAATGAATTGAGTGAAAGTGAATTTTTACGGTCAGCCAATGCACAAATCAGTACTTTTATACTCCCAGACGTGCTGGACACCAATTAACTGGAAGTCGCTCTGTATAACATGCTTGCGAGTGCGCTACTTGCTAATACAACATCGCTATGAGAAAGTGGTATCCCACGACAAGACGAAATGGATTGTAACCAATGAGTACCCGACACATCGGTTAAATCCAATTCTCGGGATTGGCTCATTTGACGTTAAGTTTTCTTCCTCTCACCCGTCCTCAACCTTCTATTCAAAGCACTAGACAACAGCTTGATAAAAAAAGTATGTAAACAAGCAAAACTCGTCACAGACCCGACACAATACAGATGACTATTATGCAAATATTCTTACCTGACATCGAATCAAGGATGGATTAGAAATACAGGCTGATCCCGTAATTCAACATTCAAAACAATTTGAATGATGATTAACTGCGTCACACCGTGTGCGTATGAAAGCGAGTGCTGAAAATGACAAGCGTACTCCATGCAGAGGTTAAAGTTATAAGGCTTCCGACTCTGAATCACAAATAGGTCCCAGCAATATTTCTACAATACCATGGGAATGCTGATTCCAGAGAACCCTAAGCGTAGAATTTTATATTAGTCCTGGTTTAGCAAAGGTGAAAAGCTTTGCAATTAAAATCACCTCCGAATCCTGCAAACTGAAGAATTGAAGAGACAGCAGTTCATTTGTTCGGGCGTTTGCGATCAAACTCGGGCGGCACTACCCAACTTCTGTCATATCCCTTCACACGTGTTCTGTCAGGGACTAAGAAGATTCTCACGCCGTTTATGAAACAAGGAACCACGCCCTCGTACGCCGTCCGTGGAACACCAGCCTAAAAAAGTTCCGATTAACAACAAACAGAAACTCAGCACTCGTGACTCATTAGAGTTGTGGGATGCAGCGCGTTAGGCACCGTTGTTGTTACCATTTCGCTAAAATGGGGTCACTGCGTTCGTGGCAACCATATTGCATAATAGCGAGCACAAAGATAGAAAGCCTTGACACAAACGACGCAGGCGTCGCTGCTTGCGGTGGCCAATTCTGGCATAACAAACGGTGGTACCTGGCGCGTTAAACCCAAAATGACGGATTGCTAGAAATGATGAAATTGGCTACCGCTTTTTTCTCTGGCAAAAAAAAACAACTGAGCCTCGAACGAACTAGCGACGCTATACAACGAAAAAGTAGTATGGACATTTTACACTTGCATCAAATTACTTTCTATAAGCCTGTTCCTCTACAAGGCTGTTTCATACATTTCTGTGCTGTTTTAAATTCACAAACTTCCTAGGCTCAGTCAACAGACTCTAACTCAAGAACCTTTCCATAAGCCTCTCCTTCACAACCCGTATGGTCATGGGAAGCAGCTGAAGCAAAACAACGGATTCGATTCGACGGAGCATTTAATTAAAGCCGTAAACCTATACTATTCCGTTTTTTTTTTGAGCTATCAAACCTTTGTGCTATCCTTGAGGATCACGGATTCAAAAAATAACTACTCATATCTTGAACTGTACCGTTATGTTGGTAATTAGAAATAAAAGATCTCGCCTTTCGGAATATAGAATTTTGAAATCTTCATAATAAAATTGTAAGTGAAGCTTGTTGACCCCATGTTTTTCGAGAAATGGGCTTTCAGTGAAATTCTACAAAGTTTGAAAAAAACCATAGAAAACAGCTTTTTATCGAAATTCACCTTGAAGTCGTGCATAACATGAAGTTTGTCGGCCTTGATTATGAAGTCTATATTTCCTGTATATTCCACCCTGAAATTCGATTGTAGGTATTTCTTTTCACCACAATATACTGGCTTCCTAAATAATATACAACCAGTCCATAGGTCCAATTCAAATGAAAAGGAGAAGAGAAACGTAAGATCATAAAAGATCGCCAGAAATGTTTGCGAAGCGGCATTAAAACCCCATTTCAGACTAGGTCCATCTAATACGAGTAGAAGCGGATCAAAAAACAATATGAAAGCTCAAAGAAGAAATTTCCTTCACCTTATACTTCGGCGAGCAGTATTTTTCTGATCGGCAAAGGTGATAGCATCATCGATGGACATGAGGACACTGTTCTGATAGACGTCTTCAATGAAACTATTGTTGTACGCCGGCTGAAAAGATTGGGGCTAGCAGGCATCTATGAAAAAACTCTGAGAAATCATGACAAACATTGAGAAGATAATCAAGATTCATAGTAGTGAACGGAACATTGGCAACGTTGAGTACCACTTTCGCTAAATGTTTGTCGAAGAAGAGTCCTCTGAAAAGCATTTTGGTCTTCCAAATATAATTACTAATGAAAGGTTTCCCGAATATAATTACTCACTTGCTGGCCCCTTTCTTCCCTGAAGGTGTCATACCCGTTCGGCTAATCTCTGGTCGAATGCACTGGCGGCCCTAGAATTCCGCACTTAGCGTTCACAGAAACACGACAATCACATAGTAAAAAGCGGTAAAAGAAGCTTCTTGCGCTAAAAGAATCTCACTTTGCGATTCTCGGGTTCCCTCAGCCAGTCGTCCCAGAATCCATTAGGCCATTTGGGTTGAATTTCTTTCCACAGCTGGCTGAAATGATCAAAAATGAAGACATCCTATAACACTAAATTCGACAGCATTTGCAGCACATTGCACAAATTATGAAGGTAAAAGTATACCTTGTCATCATCCAACCCAAACCAGGGAAGAAATCAGTACGGTAAAGCAACGAACTCGCTTGCGCATCTATGTTCTCAACCTAAATACATTGCGTTTACGAATGATCACACTTCTTTACGAAGGCATTGATTGGAAACATTGATCTGCTCCATGTTCGTTTAGTGAAAGAAATCCACCGACCACACCAACATCAGCTTGCGACAGGCGCCAATGGGAAACCCACTGGCGCTTGCTCACTTGATGATTAGCGAGAAAATGGTAATATGGGTGGTACATTGCTTAGGTAAAGAAACGAAGAGCTCCCTGTTTTTGGTGCTCCTGGACGGGCACGAGGTGATGAACCCAACCCAGCCTTTTTAATCCCCTCCCACAGTAGCGGGTAACCCTGCTTCGACACCTCGCCACAAACGCAAAGGTATGGCACGTCGCCCCATACGTTTGTACAGCAGTGGTTTCCGTTACTCTTGCATCAGATGTTATGAAGTGAGCCACATTGTTTTAACAGATGGTTCCGCTCAACTGTTGATTCTCTACGTCGGTCAACATCTACCGCACTTCGTTTGCCCAGTAACGACACCCATCAAATCGCAGAAGCATGTGTCTTATTGGGTTGTTTTACTTTTCATACCATACTGATTAACACCTCTTTTTGACCTTCCCCACACAAGCAGTGACAGATTTTTCCTGTTCTACCGTTTTCTTTTCTAAAACTAGTATGAGCACCTATTCTCGATAGTAAGAACCTGCTGGAAACAGCTTTCAGCTAGGGCAGAAGCCGATGAGAAAGGACGACTTCACATTATTCAAAGTTCAGAGATGATCATTCATGTGCGCAAAACCTATCGAGTGCTACCTCAAATATGGCGAGGGCGCAAACAGTCGTAAACGAAAGAGGCACACAACCCTAACCGAAGGAAAAGTGCGCCAATGTTTTTTTAAATAAAAAGACCATCAAGACCATCAAAGTGGTGGTTCGGCTCGAAAACTTTGGGGTCAGACCTCCCACTCTACCTTGCGATGCGAATTTAAATAGAGAATTTCCGGCACAGCGAAGAATGTTGAGCATTTCATTTAAAAAAGCCGTTATAATTCTTCAACCTCGAGCCCCTCGAAACTCTCCATGTTTATTAAGCTTTTCTTCAGAGTGCTCAAAAAAAAAACTCGCTACAGGTGGAAAGCATTTACCATATTTTGAGATGTAGGACACGACACGTATCTCCAGACCATAAATTTTCTGGAATTCACAGACTTTTAGAAGTGAAAAAGATACTGACCTTTCCATTATCGTTCCATGCAGAAACACAAAAAAGCGTGGGATCCTCGTCCAGTAAATACCGGGTTGCTAGGAAATACTCGAAAAAGTCGACTGCGATATCAAGATCATCTGAAAATATTTGATTTCAAGACACTTTCGAGAGAACCTGGCTGATAATACAAATTATGCTTACCTTCTAACAAAATAGCACTGTTATGTCCAAGAGTATCAAACACATGCTCTAGAGCGAGCTTATAATGACGTGCAATATAGTAGTAAGTTGCAAAACGGTGGTGGTTTTTTGGTACAACGACATGTGCTTCTTGGGCGCTTTTGTGCTTAAACATACAAATTACAATCACAAGGGCACTCAAGGGCATAACTTTCGGCCTCGCTCGAGATGAGTTCCATTTATGCACTTTGGGGAGGAAGCGCATCCGTTGTTGAATCAAAACCCACGAGGATATTCCCACTGGTACATTTCCTATTACACTTACTAGTTTATCAACTTGTGTAAAAGAAAGGACAGTAAATTGGTTTCGAGTGGAAATGAATTATGGAACCGGTTCCGATTCGAGCCAACCAAAAATTCCTTATATCGGAGGTTCTAATGGGTCGATGCCTTCCGCATGTTACCATATAGACCAAACAGGCCCACCCGGATTCTCAAGGTAAAAGGTTCAGGGGCAGGAGTTAGGGGCAGGAGATGGAGTAGGACTGGTGGTGTCGCAGTAAACTCATTTTCAGTATGGCTCAAAGNGTAAATTGGTTTCGAGTGGAAATGAATTATGGAACCGGTTCCGATTCGAGCCAACCAAAAATTCCTTATATCGGAGGTTCTAATCGGTCGATGCCTTCCGCATGTTACCATATAGACCGAACAGGCCCACCCGGATTCTCAAGGTAAAAGGTTCAGGGGCAGGATTTAGGGGCAGGAGATGGAGTAGGACTGGTGGTGTCGCAGTAAACTCATTTTCAGTATGGCTCAAAGAAGATAATAGGCTAAGCTTGAAGCCCTGACTAGCGCTAGAAACATTGTGAACGACTTAACTCTGAAAGCATCAGGAACTCAATAAATTATAAGTCATGTCTAATCGGATTGCTCCACGGATCGGTAATAAGTTGAAATTGTTTCGACATACCTTCACATACTGGACCTCGTCGCGAAATTCAGCAACTGCTCTTTGGACGGCTATATTATTGCAGTCTTGACTAATTGTAATCGGAAACTGCTCCTTGGACGGACGAAGCCTTAATGTTCATATTTTCGCAAACCACTGTGTAAACCGAAACATCAAACGATAGAACATTTTCCGAATAGGGCTCGAAACATACATCACGAATAGACGAACAAAACACTGTCAAGCATAAAAGCATTGAGGTTGAATACCGCACTTACGGCGAAGAAAATAGAAAAAACAAAAGAACATACCTAGAAAATTAGACTTTTTTATTTAATACGTTCTCAACGCTGCAAAGGGGTGACGCTCACTCCCACTTGTCCGCGTCCTTTCGCGCTTTTGTTAGTGTTAGATTGTGAAGTGTTGATGATGTTAACGCCCGCGGACGCTCATACCATCTTTTCCTAGTTTATAACTTTTCCTTTGGGTTCTTGCATTTCATAAGGTAGATTACATTATTTACCTACTGAGTGATACAAAACGTTGGCAGATTCAAGAAAATGCAAGCTCACTAGTCGTGAACCAGTCATCACTTTGCATTTACAAGTACTCTGGGCACGACATATTTCCACATGAATCAGTGTAACAGGGCAGATGGTACACTCAGCCACCAGACGCTCTGAAGAGTTTGGAACAACTGGAGATTGAAGAGGTAGACAAAAGAGGCCCACAGCTACAATCAGTAGGAATATTAAGATAACACAGCAAAGGTCTGCGTAGCAGTGAATCACACTTTGCACGCAAATGAAATGACTAAAGGATTTGGTATCTCATGAAGTTCTTTAGACTATATCGTAGAAGATCGTCAGCTCATTGAGGCCTCCATACAATAAGGAGGGCTTTTTCTGAGTGTTCAGGCTGAAGAGAGGAGAAGGAATGACTCACACAGCTACTGCAACGTTTTCAGAGAAATCACAGTAAGGAATTCCTGTTTGCCAACGAAAAGATAGCCACGATGAAAAGGTGCTCAATGAGCAGAAAGACAAGATTTATGAGAAGTTGAAAAAGAAGGAAATGATTCAGGGCAAGGCTCACCCACATTTTAAGACAGCCTTTTGAGGGTATCAGCGCCGAGGCAAAAAACCGAAAATTTTTGTAAGTCCGAAATTCAAGTTAGTGTAGTGATCTATTACTAAAGTGTTGCCTGCTTTCTAATTTTCAACAGGTAGTGAGAAACGGTGAAAATCTTTTCACCAATTCTCACTCTCTTCCCTTAGGGGGGCTTCTTACTAGATCCGCTGATGATAAACCTCATCCAAGTGAAAGGAGGTTGACGAGCAGAATCCACTTATGAACAGGTTGAATATCTTCAGTGAGCTTCTTTCGCTACATTTATCTAGAAAGTTCCTCGCCGCTATGCGCCGCTGTACGCCTACGCCATCAGTTCAGGATTAAAATAAGCTCGCTTCAATTAGATGGTCTCAAAAATTGACTTTTAAGCTAGTCAGTTAGGCTGTGATCGAAAAGAAGTGACTGAAGCCAAACAGAACTCACGATAACAGCCGCTTAACAAGGTTGGAGACGGCGGTTGGCCGGTTGCAAGCGAACACCTGGAATTATGCACTTATAGACGGAATATGAAACTTCCAAAGTTGGAGATAAAAATGGAAAAAAAGAAAAATTGCAACATCAAACTTTACGTGCCCGTATACAACATATTAGAAGAAGAGAAGGGTTAGAATGTAGAATTATACACACACTTCAATCGCACTTCGCATACACAGGATGAGGCAAACCAACATAATGTAACCGTTTCATGCATAGGAAGACAGCAGGATACAGTAGAGAATTAGTACCACGTATCGCTAATTTCTGAGAGATTTGTTAACTGTTATTTGTGAAGAATGAAAATGTAATCACCCATCTGATGTATTTAGTCATAATTTTTGTCTCCCCTCTCAAACCACACCAGGACCATGACGAAGCAAATACCTGTGTAGGTCTTCCTCTCGAGCTTGTCCTACACAGACCAGACCCACACAAGTATTCGCTTACCTACAGCAGAATCTTCCGCAGCCCTAGATATCTGCATACACGAGAAGCAGGAAAAAAGTAGGAAATAGGTAGCAAACAGCAAAAATTGAACACGGTAACGAATTTACACTGGTAGTTAGAATCGGAGAATAAATAGTGAGATTAGATAGGCGAAGAGAGGCAGGAGATCAGCAGTCAGCAACATTTTAACACCAATGTCACGTAGAGCGCATTGAGTTGCATTCAAACAAGGTGCCGCAGAACCTTCCGATGAATAAACGCAATCGTTGACAACGGTCTTGTTAACTAGGTAGTTATGGAATCAATTTTGGAAATTTAGCACTCGCGCGATTCGTTTGAACTTTTTGACATGAGAGCCCCTGAATTTCCTGAACGAAGAACGTAAAAATGAGTAGATGTTTATTATGTGCAAAAGTCCAGAAAATATGTTAATACAAGATTCAAAATCACCCGGACGAAGCACTTTACTTGAGTTATTTCAATACTCTAGATCATAAGAAAAATGCTCTTACCACAACTGCTATTGGATCAGCCCATCGCCTTTTTGTAGCAATGTGTGGAATGTTACGATCTTCGGCCTGAAAATGGGTCACTCTCATTACTTATGCGGTCTACAGTAACCGCTGAAAGCAAGGGTTTCCTGAAGAATTATTTATAGCTCTCCACACCTTTAATAATCATTACTATATAGATAACGCGCTCGAGTCTGCTGTCAAGGGGTTCGATATTACCTGAAAAAGCACCTGAAAAGGCCGGGTAAGTTTGGAATGGATTGGGCGTAGTGCAGGAGAGAGGTGGGGGTGAAAATGAGTGAGCGCTGCCGTGAGCAAAACTTTTTAGTTTGTAATAGCCCTGACGCCATGAAAAAAATGAACAAAGGAGTGGAATGTATCGGCGGATGAAGTGCAGGAACCGACACAACGACAGCCTATAGGACAGGAAAAATAAACGGAGCGCGCAAGGTCTAATATGTGCTGGCTGGGCAGGTGTTGACTCAGCGAAGCTCCACTCACGATGGGCGGGGCGTGCATGGAAGGTACTCTGAATGGTACTCTCAGAAAGCATATAGACTCTATTGAAATAACTGTTAGGATGTGGAAAAGGGGGAAAGAGGAAAAGAGATTGAGGCGTTTCCTATGAAAATGTAAAGAGTATTTGAACAAGTTTTCAGGCGTTGCAACTACATAAAGAGCTATATCAATTTAAAAAAATTCCACTCCACAATTGCCATGAGCCACGAGTAGTTGCTTTAATCTTCAACGTGGGGTGTCCCTGTGAATGCAGCAGCCTTTACAACGCCACTAAATTAAACCGAATCTAGGTGAGGCGTACACCCAATTCTACATTTGATCCCTTACAGTGCCCATCTAGGCCCCTTCCGATCTGAAAACTTCATCGTGGTATAACTGGGGACACAGATTGATCTCGGGAAGATATCTCAGAAACTCAAGAAGCGGGCCTTTTAACCAGGAAATACGCGTGCAAGACATAATCAGCTTACAATTTAGCTATAGAGTTATAAGAGTCGAAAGAATCACAACGCAAATGGTAAAAAGCACCCCACTGCTACTCCTAAGTATTTGCAACTGTTTGTTTCAATACACTTGCCAGTCGCGAAATAAAAAGTGCTCTTTCCCTTCTCACTAAAATAATTATCATGGAAGTACCACTAATTGCAGCACTCTTAGAATCAATATAAATTAACAAGCAAAAAGATTATAGTTCGTTATTACAATGCAGTGGTTTACACTCTCCTGAATAATTAATGACACCTTTAATTTCTCAAAATAAAAGGCCCTATCTCGACGATTCCTACGCTTTCACCTCTTGACATAGAATGTATACAAAGGCTCGATAATGTAAGCGGATATATCAGTCAGAAGATACCTTTTGTAGTGAAATCGAAGCGCTCAAGCGGTTGACTGAAGCTATCAACCGTTTGATCTCCTCTTGATCCTGCTTTGCTTGTTGAGCTAGGAACGCTGCAGCTTGAGAAAGTTTCTCAACATCATCAGTGGGCTAGAACAACAATATTTAATATTAATAAGGCAAATGCAATAAGTTCAAAAATATTACCACCAGAGAGGGCACTTCACGTTGTGCTAATCCAATGAATAAATAAATCCAGACAATGATGGGTATTGCGAACAAAACTGAATACCGACTCCTGGAGCTTGGCATGCTGCTCGATTCTGAAAACATTTAGACCGCCATGTTCTTCTTCATTCAAAACCAAAGCAACCGGACAAAACATGAGTGATAACCGCTATTTAGTGCAACATGAGTGCATGTATCATCACATTAGATAGCCGTAAGAAGCTTATCATGAAAAGCACCTCTTGCCTAGACTTGAAGGCGCCACACGACTACAACAGCTCAGCCAACCCGTCACAGCGGCATGGACAGAACAATGCTGACTACTTCGAACGTTCCTCTCCTAATGCAACAGCAATCGCTACAGGGATTTTGGTCTCCTAAAGCAGCCTGCGCTCGTTTTCGAGTTAAAGTTCAGCTACGGATATTGGTTCTCTGACCCTACCAACACGACCTGATCCGCTATGATTCCCTCAAAGCAGAATTGACTCTCAGCAACTCGGAAAACATGCCACCCACTCAGAATGAAGTCGTATTGGCTTGAATTAAAAGCCATGAAAGGAACGAAATGATTGTGAAATAGGATAAGGATTGAACTCTGACAAAGGGCTATATACCGGTTCCTTATCCAAAGCGAAAGTATAAGGAAGACAGCTGTTATTTGACGATTCACTTCGGCAAGATGAACTGTGCGTTGCCAGCGTACGGTGGAGATATCCTCGCTGTTATACTCGTGCTATAGTTTCCACTCCAGGGAAGTCTGTAGGCAGCGCGTCGCCAACGAATGCCTGCCATGAGCCTGTGCATGCGAAGCTCAATTGCAGCTGAAGAAA
>UZAF01017091.1:37044-55174 GCA_900617895.1 Haemonchus placei | reverse complement strand
AAGATTGGCCCGTGTGTATCCTCGTACGAGTTCCACCGCCATTGTAGGGGCTGCACCGATCGCAAGGGAACTGATGTAGGAAGTTCATACAACTCCTCATGGCCTATAGTAACAGTGGAGGGCAGTTCTGTACAGTTCTGGCTTGTTGTAGTCGGCTCTTTGTGCAAATGCAATAACTAAAATCTCGCCGGAATACCTCTTCCTTATTACTTCCGTCATGGCAATCTCGTCCGAGCTCTGTTTTCAAATTTTTTGGGAGCCTTATTTTCCTCGAGAACGGCGAATTTTCTAGCTTTCTTCACTACTATCCCCAACCTATATTTCCGCTTTTCGACTTCAAAGGGGTACCTCAAAGTTATCGTTAACTGTGCCTTTAGAGTCGGTTTGCCGCCTGATTCCCTTCCAAATTTGGACTATCTGGAACAAGAGTTATGACGTTGCAACCGAGTCACCGGCATACGCATTACATGGCGCATTTTGAATAGAGGATTTTATGCAGTCCTTTCCAAGCACCTGCAACTTAAATCAAAAACTCAGCCAAAACGCTCTACCATTTCATTCCTAACGTCAAAATCATACGGTAATCGCTATTGCCAAATCAGCGTCCTCCAAACCATCGTAGACGCAGCTGTTATATTTGCATATAAAGGACAGATTCAGAGATAGCGGTTACCGTATGACTGATGCAGACTGAGCTGAAGGAAATCTGCATGACATCGTGAGGAACTTGACTTCTTTCACCGTTGCGATACAACGAAAATAAGTAATGAGCTCCAAGTAAGCACAAAATTTGCGTTGTAATTGGTGCAATAGCTGATCAGCAATCTTTTCTCGTCATATCGCCATCTGCGCAACTGAGGAGGGTTCGCCACCACCCTGTGACTGACATGTACACATGATTGCTACTAGGACTTCAGTGAGCATCCGCCACTGAAAGTACTGACTAAGTCCTTCAGTATATAGGCAGGGGCAAAGTAACAATTGACTGATGCTTGACATTCTAGCCTCTGTCTCCGGACTTCGATAAGAACGTCGCACTGGATGTATGCCACACGAATCGCTATGATCATAGAGGCAACTGCGTCGTAGGGATGGAAGATTACGAATATACGACGTGAGTAGGTTCAGATTTGAGAACTACTTCCAAACGTTGAGGCACATATTGCTGTCGTTTTGTTTCGTTTTGTGTGTTTTTTGTTCTCATTTCGTACGAGCTCGACTTGGGGGTATAATTTCTGCAGAAGGCTGTCTGATAAAGGCGAGCGAAATTACATCCTCTGTACAGAGTGGGTATGAAAAAGGGGTTATTTTGCCCGATTGCTATGTGATACTTTCTGTGGTCTTGTAGACATCAGTGGTACCCAAAATCCCAAGATTATGAGACTCCATTTCTATTTTGCGCTGAACTCGAAAATGGAATTTGTGTTGAGATTCGACAAAACTGCACTAATCACTTTCAGCTACTGCACTCCACAAGACACATTCGTAGCCGATCGGTGTGAAGTGCCAAAAATCATGGGGTGTCTAGTTTTACCAGACTTTCATGATCGTCGTCTCTTATGGAGCTTTGGGGTCTGGAAGCAAGGGAGATGAAGTTACGTGGAGTGTCATCACCCACAAGAATACGAGAAATTGAATCGGGTAGACTGCCATTGTCAGTAGTAGTAAAATAAAGTATTTGGGGCCAACTAAGCACTTAACGGTGTTTCGGCATCGCCCTTCTAAAGACACACTACCCGATGATGCTGAGACACCTAGTTTCGAATGAATGATCTGAGTAATCCTTACTATATATAAACCGCAAATGTCCGTTTGTCTGTTTGTCCGTTGGTGTGTTTGTCTGTTTGTCTGTTTGTCTGTATCACTATCTCATATGGTGCCTTTGGAAATCAACTGGAACAGCTCAACGTTTGGAGCAAGTGGGGAATGAGCCGAGCTCTTTGGATACACGTGACTTAAGCTGGCTCCGCCCACCAGGGGCGGAGCTTCCCACTAGGGGCGGGGCGCGAAAGCTGTAGTCCACCGGAATCTGTAACTCCTGTTCTCCTGGGCCTAGAGTATTCAAATTTGGCAGAGATGCAGGCGACAAGGTGGAAAACTAATGGCAGGTGACAGGTGTAGGCTCCGCCCGCTGGGGGCGGGGCTTCCTCGAAAATAATAAAGTTGGACCTGAAGCGTTCAAATTTGGTAGAGATGTAGGCGGCTAGATAGGAAAGTTAATGGTAGGTGACTCTACTCACCGGGGGCAGTGTTTGCGCGAAATAGTAAATATGGACATGCCTGTCATGATTTTTGCATGAAATTTTATCAAACATATATTGGCCACGAGATCGTCGATTGGTAGGCTATAGGTACCCTACTGCGACGGGTGCGAATAAATTTCAAAGTGTAAATAAATTCCCCTTTCATCTCCAGTGAAATACAGGCATTCCACAATGGTAAGGTGTAGACAAGAAATCAACGATTTTAAGGTCTTTTTTCGATTTTTTGGATTGTCTCAGTTAGTATATAGGTAAACGTATGTAAGTGGTTGCCGAGTGCAGTTTGCTAGAAATGTGAGCTCTCAATGAACGGTTTATGTCGCTATTATTTGGGGTGGGAGAACGGTACTGTTCATTTTTTTTTGGAAGAGGGTGGTTACTGAGTTGCCAAGACGATTACGCTTCATGTTATCTTCGAGGAAATTCATTTATGAGAAGCCATTAGACGCGCGCGGTATCGTGCGCAGCCCAATTATTTCTTAAAAAGATACAGATAAGTTGAACAGAACTAAACTCAGATGGGCAGGCGCAAACGGAGTGTTGGCTGTATGTATGTGGGCGTGTGGGTATTTAGCCAAAATTTTTACCTCCTGTTCAACTGTACCAGAGCATCCATATTTGGAGGAAACGTAGGCGACACGGTATTTTTACACAGATAGTAGGAGGGCGCCAGGCGCCAGCCGGGCGATCCGATGAGATAACAAGGCTGACATGAGGAGCTCCGGCTGATTTCAAATTCATTTTTTAAGAGTTTGTTTGTGCTGATAAATTGTGACTGCAACAGGTAGAGGCGGAAAATGTTGTGTTGGTTTTACTCGCTTCTGAAGATCCCTGCAACAAGCGTGAATAGGTTCCTCCATCGAGTGAAGCACTCATGTAGAAAAAAAAAGGCGTTAGTCATCCCTTGACCATGGATTCCACTTCTAAGGTACTAGCATACATCCGCTCAGTGTTATCTTCGAGGAAGTCCATATATCGAAGGTCATGAAAGGCGCACGGTACTGTGCGCAGCTCAACTGGTAATCAAGAATAGTGCAATAGTGCCGAAGAAATCGCGAAAATCGGCATATTGAGAGAAATATAAGGCTTGAAAAGTGCGTAAAATTAGAGGCTGGACGGAAAAACGACGGTAAAAATTAGCGCTTTTTCTAGCCCATCTCCTAGATATCTATTTTCCAGGAAATCGCGAAATCTGTTCGTGAAAGCGGATCCGAACTTTGACCACGGAATCGTCGAGTGCGTACATGAGTTCGTCTACCGGAGAACATACAAAGAGGGTTGCGAAAATGTCAACTATCCCGGCTGATGAAAGTGATTGCTGGTTCCGAAGACCTCTTCAATTCTACCTTGAGTATAGTACTTTCAAATGTGCATACCTCACCCGGAAATTGACATTCCCAAACTAGTCTGAATCTCGCCAGTTACATGTAGTTATATCATTTACTAGCGCTTCTTTCAATGCTGATCTGATTTGTGTGCATTTGAAATTCATGTGTTTTCTTCTGTATATACACTTCTTTTATATAAACTACTTGACAATCCTAATTATCAGTCTTTCGGTTTGCTTTCGTGCCCGTCTGCAAACCAGTGGCTGCGATAAGGGAGCCGACCCCTAACAGATTGCTTGGGTACCAATTGGTGTAGCGGTATCAAACCAACGGGATGTTACGATAGCGATAAAGGGCACCCACCCATGATCAGTGCATTTCCAGTCACTTCATTGAAAGCATTCGTTGCATCAGATCCTTATGTCTTGTTTCCCGATATAAATAAATATAAATAAATAACTTGATATATTCGTAAGTTTGCGTGAATTCAAAGGGGTCATACATCGATCAAATTACATAGGTACATATGATCGTTACTTGATCTACATGTCGAAGTAAAATGCAGTAAGGATCAATATGTCATGTACTCGCCGGTGGTCGACGTATAAGTAGGTGTTAATACCTCGAGCTTTGCCAGTTATTATGTTGCTGTCAAACTTTGTATTTTTGTTAATCGGACATTCTCAATCATTTTTTTTTNTTTTTTTTTTTTTTTGATAATCTGTGTGACCTGCTCATAATGAAAGTTTCTCTCTTGTCTTGTTTTTTGACGTTGATCAACCCCGTGTCTGGGATATGCCCCTCTTCCAGTTTCTGTTATTGTCGTAGTCGTGTCGTACAAGTCGGTGCTTTTACCTTCCCAGACGAGTTTGTTACCAATTAACCGACCATGGAGGGATGGAAGACTTGCTTACTGTGGGCAAGCACCAAGTTAGATTCGATCCCTGAGCCATGCGTATGTGACTGTGTACCCACAATGTCTACCAATCATGAAGAGTGCACATGTTGATGAAAGTTTTCGATGTCACGAGCATGCGTAGGGTGATAATGTACTGCGGAGGCACTGCTCTTTTCCGACAATGAGCACTGGAGCGCGGAGAAGGAGTAGCCTTGATGGTAAAGTTTCTTGACCAAAAAGTATAGTTTTTTTTTCAAGCCGCAGAAGGGAAGGAGGACCAGAGTGGGTGATTTAATTGCATATTATTTTTACCTCAGCTAATTGACGTAATCGTCCTGCCCAGCTCCGGTACTCCCCCAGAGCTAAGCTCTGCTAAGGTTAGACATAAACTATTCTTTTTTGCTGAGAACCGTCTCGAAGCATGAGAAAAGTCGGCTACCATTCCTTCTCTGCGTTTCCTCAACTAGATTTACCCCCCTTCACCCCCCCCCCCCCCCCCTCACCATAACCATATATAGTATTCATGAGCAAACAAACAAATAATCCTTATGCGGCTAATTCACCACTGTAAGACGCCGTGTGTACTGTATTCTTAAAGGCACAGTTCTCGATAACTTTGAGGTACCTTCTCTAAGTTGAAAAGCGGAGTGTTGATGTAGAGGAGTACACGGGTGGCTGAGAAAGTGAGGAAATCCGCCTACTTCAAGGTTTTTTAAAAGTAATGGAAGTGTAGCTTGTACGGGATCACCATGACGGAAATAGCATGTAAGGGTGTTTGGACGAGATTTAACTTGCTCCGATTGCGTAGAGATGACCACATCGAGCTAAATTGTCAAAATTGTCTTTCACTGCCGCCATGGGTTACGACAAGTCGTTTGAATATCCTACATAGCAGTACCATGAGATAGTGCAGCCTCTAGAAAGCCGTTGAAACTCGTCCACCGTGGGTATGGCATTCACACAATGCAAACTGTGGTCCCTTATGGGTCCGGGACCTTCTACCCTAACACGGTGTCGCACACGCCGCACCCACCGCCTATCGCAGGATTGCGATGGAAGATTGGAGCGCGCAATTTGTGAGGTAGGGAGTCCTTTGATTATTTGAATTGGCTGGCCGCTCTTTTCAATTCCAATGCGGACTTGACCGTAGTTTGTATAGGAGGAGTCATTTCAATTAATCAAGTCTATTTAACATGAAAACTAAAAAGAAACAGAAGAAAAAACGATAAAATCCAATGAAAAAGCAAGTCAATCAAGGAAAAATATCGCGTNTTACCCGCCCCTTATTGTACCCTATCCGAAAGGTTTCTCGAAACTATAACGGCAGGTATGGTATAAGGGGGAGCTTCGAAACCCATACTACAGGGAAATTTGAGAAACCATATTTATCGTGGACTGTGCCTTTAAAGGATAGAAATTGATTGATTGATATGGTCACAGGTCTCATAGAAGTAGTTACCGCTGCTTTCAGTTTATATGGAACCATATTCGTGTGATGAGATCACACAGGCTCCTGTGCCAGATTACTATCATCTTCATCGTCTACTGAAGTCCAGCTATGGTATTAATCAAGGTGCTCATAGCTAGTCTCTGTGCTTTGGTGATTATGACTTGATAGAGTTTCAAGTCAACCTTGTTCAGCTGGTTTGGAAGAACTAACTGGCTATGACGATTGTAATTATCTTCTAACTGATGTTATATGGGAAAATGGAACAGATTGTAGTAAGGCCATCCTGAAAGTGTCGAATCCGCTCGAGGCGAAGTGTGAACAGAACATTGGTAAGCCAGTTTCCTTCAAAATGTTCCATGCTTTCATCATCAATGTCATATCTGTCATGTTACAAATTCATTCAAGAGCACACATCACAATAACTTTGACGTGCCCTTCTTAAGTCGAAAAGCGGAAGTTTTGCTAGAGAATAGTGAATCGGTGGCAAAGAAAGCCAGGAAATCCGCTGACTTCGCGAAAAATAAGGCCTTTAAAAGCAGCGAAATAGGGGTTGTGCGGGATTATTATGATGGCACGGAAGGGATGTTTTGAAAGAAGTTTCATTTATTGCACATGCGTAAAGAGCTGACTACAATATGTCAAAAATGGCCAAAACTGCCTTCCACTGTCGCCATAACACGTTGTTTGAACTTCTTGCATGGGTTCCCTTGAGAATGGTGCAGTCTACAATACCGTTGAAACTACTACTCTGGGCGTGGCATACAGCTGGTGAATATTCAAGCTCCTTTAACACCCTATCTAAGCCGTTTCTCGATCTGGCAACCCCACCTTTCATATGGTATGAGAGGTGATTTATCATAATGGGATATCCCAGAACCGTTCTCATCGTGATATGTGCCTTTAAGTGCACTTATTGTTAAAGGAATTCCAATGAATGTGAGTTAAGCGGTTCCCTCAAAGGAAGTGTTCAACGTTGCCGTCTGCTGTCCTTTAGATGACTGCTGACCGAGTAAGATTTACAACCCGATGACCAAAGGCCCGATTGACCAAACACAATGATCAATGACATTACTTATTGTTAGATGTAATGACAAATGCCGACATCAATATGAGAAGCTCCCTTACTACTGTTCCTCCACTTTTGTTAGCCTGTTTCCGTCGTGGGGAAATGATCCAATTCAATAAAGTGAGCCCTACATCTGGAATGAGAGTTCTCACTTTGCTTACGCTTTTCAGCCTTACATTGATAAGTACTCCTCGTTTGTCTGGATCGACGTTGTGAACCAAATTTGGGATCATCAGTGGTGACTACCGTATGTTTGAGGAGAAGTCAAAAATTGAGAAGTTCGCGGACTCTTCGTCCGTTTCGAATAAAGGAGATGGGAATCCAGCTGCTGGAAGGCCTGCAATCCAGATCAGGATCCTAAATTCTTATGTTCGAACTTCATAGGGGCTTTGCGGGGCTCGAAATTTGAGCCAGGGATGATCGCTGCGGTGAAAAATTGGTAGCAGATGCATACGATAAACTTTCTTCCCGACAAAATCAGAAAACTTGTGAAACACTGAGAGGGGGGCATTGAAGTTCTGGGAGGCGGCTCAAAAAATAAGATTTTCCAGTTTTTAATCTTTATAAGCTTCCCATATGTTGCTTATTTTCTTACCTTTCCTTGTATAGCCACTTATGTTAACGAATTCATGCATGAATGGTGTGAACACTGATTTTCAATGCAGACTTAGAGACGACGACTGGTAATGCTTGATAGTAGGCAAGGGCCACCGAATTCGGGAGGGCATCTCGTGTCGATAGTGCAGTGTTTACTTTAGTGTCTCACATGAAAAATGGGTGTGTGCACAAGCAGCAAATGGGAAATATGTAAAGAAATAGTAATAAGAAGAGGTCACTCCCGATGAGAAGTGGTAAAATTCACTGGAAAAGAAAGGCTCTCAACCTATCTCCTAGTCATTGAGTTACTGGCATGGGCATGGGTAATTGTTAGAAGTAATACGGAGGAGAAACTATTAATTAGTGGCTAACTGAACTCATTAGATGCAATCAGGCTCGAGCGGAGGAACTTACTGTATTATAAAAGTTGAGTATAGGCTGGAAACTAACCCCTAGGCTATGCGACTAAACCCAGACAGTAGGCAGTAAATCTTAATAGACAATTTAATTCCCTCCGGTATTACGTGAACTCTGAGTTAACGGCTTATTTTCACAAGTGAGAGAGGATGAAAAGTTGTTAACTGGAAGGGACTGAACCAAACTTTGGCGACTTTATTTATGAGTTCTTCGACTAAGTGCTCATAAGGATCCAGCTCTACTTCTCAAAGCTCTTCTGCCAACATGACTATGCTTCCTGTCGAGTAATTGCTTTGGCTGGTTTGAAACGATGAGCGTAGCAAAGCGAAATGGCACTGTGGAAGGTCAGAAATGAACATCTGACGAGTGAACCTCATCATATGATAGACTACATATTATCAGGTCCATTCTTTGTCTCCTTAATCCACTCCTCTCCAGCTTGCTGGAGTACATTCTTGGAGTGCACCTTAGTAGTTTTTCCAAAATTTTGTCTGATTCAGCCCGAAGTCGTTTTTCTAAATCTGAATTACTACTGCAAATGGCGCATTTAGAAGCTCGTTCTACCCGTGCCCAGCAGCCAAAGTCGGAATCGCTACAAGACTGGAACCCCACTTTTGAAGAGCGCAGTTGCTTAAGAAGATGGTTTTGGGCAAAGCCAGTGGAAAAGTAAAAAAAAACATGGAGTTATCATTTTCTGATGGAGAGGCTCATTAGGAATTTTTGCGACTGTCATCGTGGTCGGGAACTTTGCGAAATTCGCTGCAATACTCGGGAAAAGACTGCTCAGTGCCCTTGCGAGGGATTCAATTCAGCAAATTCTGATGAATATAAACCACATTTCTAATCCTTTTAGATATAAGTTGAATCTATGTGCATAATTGGATTTTGGTGTGTGCCAAGCAGATGAGTAAGAAGCTTTTTTGAATCTCTTAACGGTTGCGTCATTTCATCCAGCCCTTATGATATTGTTTACATAGTGTTGATGTTTACAGCAAAGAGATTCAAAAAGATGAATTGTTACCAGCTCTCTTCCGGAGTTAAATTTCATTTTGTAATCATTTTAGAGATTTCTTTTCAGATTTTCAGATCAAAATTTGTCAGGTTCTCAATGATGAAGGAATTCCATGCCCAACAACTATCAAGCGATTAGATGGGCGTGACTGGGCTTTCGAAGAGATTCTTGATGGAGGTAACATTTATTTCAGTATTTTTTTCTTTAGAGCGTTTTGACCTCCATCTTCCAGTGCACCTGCCTGTACGGCTGTTCGAAATTATTCCTGGCTCGAATCTTGAGAATTTCACTTATAGTTCTGAGGTGATTGAGAATCTCGGTGAACTTCTCGCAAAATTCCATGTTATCGCTGACAAATCAAAGTGTTAGTTTATATAAATTCTTTGTCAGACTTTTGGCAGATTTCCAAATAATTGACGAACTACTGATTGCAGTGACAGTTGATCATGTTCCATATATTGCGATCGAACATCGGCGGGGTATTTTGAAGGAGGCGGAAATGTTAAAGGAGCAATCACTCATATCGAAGGAGAAATTTCAGCTCATAGCTGAGTGTTTAGCCGAGTTTGATGATCGAATCGCAAATCATCGCGAAATGCATGAGATCGGTATGCTATTGCCAAAACTTGCTTCGTCACTTACACGACTTTTTCCCTGAAATCTGTTTTGTCCTGTGCCACCACACATGAGATTTTGACGCAACTTAAGAAAATGAAGTTAATGTGGAGCTTATGAGCTATGAACAGAAAAGTTCTCTTTATCTTTTTCACAGCCATCCTTCAACTACCCCTTTCCTGCCTGTTCCAGTATACTTATTCGTCAGTCTCGTATTCTTCGGATAGGTGACAGGAGTTGAATCACAATTCTTACCAGATTTGATATTGAACAAGAATTGGTAGGTAGGTTCAGGGGGCTCGGAAACCTTGCAGTAGCTGCACTTCCAAGGGCTTACTTTATTCTGTTCGAAAAAAGCATCTTTGTATGTTTCCTGCAAATGGTTTATACCATTGCACAAAACGATGATAAGAGCAAAAACACTGAAGAATGTTAGGTGGCCAGAAGCACTTCCATTTTTTATTTGCGCCCATCAAAATATTGGCTGGAGACCTCAAAACTCCCTTTTGGACGGAACCATGCCTTTATATGACAATTTATGCTTGGTCATGATTATTTCTCGTAAAGGATATGAATATAAATGGAGGCAAAAGCCTTTGGCATTCCTCAATACTGTTCTTGGGAGACGCCCCGCATTCAACTTCCATTCAGAATAATACATCTGAGTACGCATTTGCCTATTCAATGAATTGCAGCGGCCAGCCAATGCTCAATTATTTTATCTTCCTATACAAATTAGGTGCCAATTACCCGACCTCGAATGGAAACAAGACATGATTGATCTGGAAGGGTTTCGATTCGAGATTCGATCTGGGGCTATGGGGGCCACTTGCAACTCACCACCACTGCACATCATATCTCCTAGTGGAAATTACCTCACATTAAATCAATCTCACAGACCTTGCCCAAGTTAAAAACGTCTATTCCAGGCTTGATACACTCTGACATCAACGAAACGAATGTGCTCATGATTGAAAGGAATGGTACAACGGAGGTAATTGGATCCTTAATTGAGTACCAAAAGTGTTGGAACATATTCAAAAATGAACTGCATCAGTTGCTCCACTCTAAGCCCACTCGAAAACTTGTGTTTAATTCACCAGTGTTCAAAAATTTGAACATCATTTTGACCCCGTCTTTTCAAAGTAACTTTAACTATGGGGATAATTCAGAAATCACCATCGATTCTTCACCAATCACATTACTCTGTTCATTTGTCGATGTCTGTGTTGGTGTGGGTGTCAGCGAATGTTCGTGTACCCGTGTCTGTCGATATACATATATGTGTGTATATAACATATGTATGTGTTGTACATATATGTGTGTGCACATCACAGTGATGTGTATTCGCGATACTTCATGACCTTTCAACTGCGGCGGTGCGAAACAGGGGTTGAAGTCTAGAACCAACAGTACATTACCAGTCAATAATAGCAAAGACCTTAGTTGGTACAGCAGCTGCTTCCCGCTGCTACCAGCTTAAGGGTGGCCTACACTATTGGAGATCCTACCTAGAGAAATCTGATTTGGTCACAGCCCCAGCGCATGAACTAATGATCGTTTAGCACCTTTGAAATTTCATTTCGGAGCAATGCTCTATTTCCCAATGATCAGCACCCATGAAAATTGTGTCAATGTAGTACGAAAAGCGAAGGTGTTGAGGTGATCGTGGGGAAGGATGCTTTTCATTTCTAAACTGCTCTATTGATATTTTGTGCTGCTTCTATCTCAATCCTTTGCATAATTGAGTGCCATCCAATTTTTGACATCTCCTTCGAGTTAGGCTACGGAGACTTTTGGTTTGTCGCCAAGATTTCTCATTGCAATTCGAAAGATTATGCTCTTGAACGGGCATGCGTTAGGGAAGTGACACGGTGATATGTTGTAAGACTTGTTTTTCAAAATGATCTTCTCGCATGTAGAATGACTTCGTGCTTTCAGATAACCGGCCTTCTTGATTTCGGAGACGTACATGAATCCTTCAGAATAGTAGACATTGCATCGACAATCCTTTACCTCTATTTATCGGATAAACAAAAACAAACGTGAGTCAATCACCAGAAATCTTGATTCCTTATACATTCAGTCAAGAAGAGTATTTCTTTTCCAAAACTGAATGATTGCGAAGATTTAGATCTGATGCATTTCCATAGTGATTAAATAACCAATTGAACAGGCTTTCCAGACTGAAGTCTCTGACAGATGGTGTTCTGAAAGGGTACCAAAAAGTTCGAAATGTTTCTGACTGCACTCATCTGATCACTGCGATGAAGGCTAGGCTATCATGCTCTCTAGTCTATGGACTGAGGTACGTGATGCGTAATATGCTATTAAAGGCACAGTTCATTTCTGAGGCACTCGTTTTTAGTCGAAAAGCGGAAGTATAGGTTGGAAATAGTTCATCAGTAGCGAAGGAAGCGTAAGAATTCGCCGATTCGGAGAAAAATAAGGCCCCTCAAAAGTAGAGAAAATAGAGGTTGGACGAGATTGCCATGACGGAAATAACATGTANGCTAGCGACTGGTCGCTAGCTACTGGTCGCTCGACTGATCGCGCGGGACCGTCCACGGCGGCACCCACAACTAGCGCGGCCTCCTCGACCGATCGAGCGACCAGTGGCGCGATCAGTCAAGCGACCAGTCGCTAGCGACTGGCGACCAGTCGCGCGACCGGTCGCGCGATCGGTCGTGGCCTATGAAAGATGCCAAAGAGCTGATTGCCAGCTCTTTGCGCCATAACTGTAGCTCAAGCCAAAACTGTAGACAACTGTCTTTCACTGTCGCTATGGGTCATAACAAGTTGTTTGAACTTTCTAGATGGGTTCCCTTGTGATTGGTACAGCCTCTATGATGCCCGAGGATACACACGGGCCAGTCTTTGAGCCTTTAAAACTCATTAACTAGGCCGTTTTCCGACCTAACCAGATATGGTATATGCGGGGGGCCTAAAATTCATTCAGTGGGGGAATATCAGAAATCATTTTTATCTTGAAGTGTGCCTTTAAGTGTTGCACGTCGTAGTTATAACACCGAATAATTCCCAATAATTCACAACCACTGTATGACTGCTCCTCATATCTGCAATCCTAAAAAAGGCCTAATCACGAATCGGCTCATCACGAAAGACAAAGAGAAGCGAGTTTGTTTCTTGTATGACTTCAAGAATTCAGACCTAACGTCCATGTACATACATATAGTAGCTCAAACTTTCTGAATGATCTGTTTAAGTAAGGCTCTTTCAAAATCCATATGTTTGTTATTCCGCCGAAAATTCCCTACACTCTTCGACAGATAGAAAAAGGTAGCAGATGCATCCTTCATATATTATTTTTCAGAACAGCTCGGATGAATTTGCGAGGCGGGAATGTTGACTATGTGCTGAGGACTCAGTCAAATGGTTGGGAAGTATTACAGGTCCGACCGACTTCAAAACCGTAACCATTCAATTCAACTAACTATTCAAATGTATTTTTATAGGAGCTGCATCATGGAGCCAGTTAGTGAGGGAGTAAAACGGCGGCGGCTGAGTGTATGTGGAAAAAAAATGCTGAACAAGTTGCAGGGAGATTTGTCAGTTTCGACACAATCAGCC
The DNA here is from genome assembly GCA_900617895.1 of Haemonchus placei. NCBI lineage: Eukaryota > Metazoa > Nematoda > Chromadorea > Rhabditida > Trichostrongylidae > Haemonchus > Haemonchus placei. The sequence goes on along the minus strand of UZAF01017091.1, from coordinate 41,939 downwards.
TTTCCAAATTTGCAACCTGTTCGTTACTTACTGTGTCTGATTTCATTCAGCTAATATTTATGAATTTCGTGCAATTTTATCGTCTACTGCGGAGTTGTATGTCATAAGAATCATATGCACAGATAAGGAAAATAAAGTTCATTCATAACTCATTAGTACTACAGAGAAAGAACTCTTCCGTAAAAATGAAGGTGTAAACCACGACCGTTTTTCATCGTACCGTTCCACGGAGTTAGCAAAAATGCTCGGATTTGGAGCAGAAATTGCCCTCAAACGCAGGGCACTGACAGTTTGGGCATTTTTGTCCTGTTTCCTTCATTCGGGAAATACATGGCATCAGCTATTGCTATGATAGGTCTTGGAAATTTTCATTACTGTGTGACTTTGAGCGCCCTTGAGCATCGCTGATGACAGAAGGCGTTCATTAACTTCAACTTTAGGGGTTCACTTCTTCCTATCAATCTACAAGGGTAATAGAAAGGGCCCTTTCTCGCCCAAAAACCTCGATGGTTAGGGCATAGTGGAAGCCCTGTTCCCAGCTCACGCAGCCTTCCCTCCCCTCGATCGATGTCACGTCAGACGAGCGTTGAGGCGATACAGATTGCAGTTATTCGTTCTAGGACCCACACACAATCAGCCGGTCGCTGAGTGATGAGGCGATGCTTTTCTCCTATTCTTTTTCCTCTATTATTCTTTTTGCTGCAGCAATCCCTTATTTAATTTCCTGCCCCAAGCGGCTAGAGAAGGTGAGCTACTTTTGTTGTTACTAGGGGTTTTTTGTTTACTTATGCTCAAAGGTGAATGAATTTGTGCTTAACGTAGTCAGTTATTTGTACCAGGACCCACACGTTCGCAATGACTTACATAGTATAGCTCGCCCGAACGCCCACTCTTCTTCGTTCTTTTGGTTTCATTCTCGTTCAGCCCCTTTCTAACGATTTTTCGAAGCTTTTTCTCTTTGGTAACATCGATTCACGCAGTTCTTTCGCTTTCATCGCATTATTTTTCTATTATACAAAATTATCGTGAACTGTGTCTTTAAGGGCAATCCATGACTCCTGTTTCCTTGGACTTGGAACGCTCATATTCAGTAGAGGTTCAAGCAGCAGGATCAAGACACTAATGGTACACGCCATGCAGAAATAATGAACTAGATCCCTCCCGCGAACGTTAGTGGTAGTTGGGATGCAGAGGGCGGAGGCGCGTGGAGTGTGTGTAAGAAGTCCGGGATCTTCCCCCGAACACGGCATCGCGGTCGAAGCACCCGCCACGTATCGCAGAATTATTAAGATTGGAGTGCGCATTTTAGAGTTAGGGAGTCCTTTAGTTATTTGAATACGCTGGCCGCTCCCTCCAATTCCAACGCGGTCTTTATCATCGATAAGATAGAAGTAGTCATTCCAAACAATCAAGTCTAATAAACATAAAAACGAAAAAGAAAGAGAAAAAACAACCAAAATCAATCAAAAAAGAAAGAATCAATTAAAACATTTCGTCCTATCTATTGGCGGGGAGGAGGGTCGAGTACGGTAATTGCAGTTCAGAGCCGCGAGACAATAAAAAGGATTTGCCTCATGCCGCAAAGCGGACGTGGGAAATCGGGGAGAATCCGTTCCACGAGCGTAAGTAAGTCAGAGTATACTTGCACAGTCAACTTGAGTGAATGGGTGAAAGAGCCAAATTACTAAAACACCCCTGTGTTAAAATGTAAGGGACGTGAGCATATGAAGATTCTAGGAATGCTTCCCTGATAACTCAGCTTCTTCTTTCAGGGCGTGACTAGGGGAAGCTTGAGGAGTCTACCGGCTACACGGGCCGAGGACTGCAGTCGACGTCCGTCTCTCCATCTGGGGCGATTCCCTGTCCTGTTCAAAAGAGTTACAACCTCCTGTTTACCCATCAGTCTCTTTCGCATTCCACTTGTTATGTATATCTTGTTGTCTTTATTGCTCCTCTCATTGGCTCATGTTGTTTTTATGTTTCAAAGATAAATTCTTATTACTCAAGAGGTGTTAGAACAAGGTGAACTTAGCGATCGCACCTTCCGCTGGGCGCGCTCGCTTATCGGTAGCAGCGAGTGGCTCACCCCTCGCTGATGATTTGATCGTCTGAGCCTTTCTGAGCTGGCCACTCGTTGGGTTTTCTTCTGATCGTTCGCGTAGAGAAGATTTTTCGCCCTCTCCGGTTGACTTTGGGTAGTGTATAGTAGCATCGTGCAGGTTTTGAAAGTCGATACCAGCTGCCGTTCTTTTTTGGAAGGAGTCTGTGAAGCTCATCTAGCGCAGCTGGCGCGTTAACTGTCGCCGGAACGTCAACAAGTTTCCAGAAGCAGTCAGAAGAAACGGGGGATACGGTTTTCTTTGTCCATTCGAAAATTCGACTCGCGCGTACCCCTGACTATGGTCTAAACAGTCGTTTGGGCTCTGAGTAATAGTTCCAACCGAGGGTTGTTCAAGTAAAGTTGAGAAGTAGAGTCCGTCTCGCGAGAGATCTTTCGAGATGTTGTGAGTTCTCGTTGCGTAGGGTGCACCCAGTAGATGTGTTGTTCGGGACGTTAAAAATTCGTGATGCCAAGTTTTAGTTCGTGTTGTTAAGTTGTGCGGCGTTAAGTGTGGTCCACAAGTGAGCTCTAGTGGTAGTTTTGGACATGCATACCTTAGGAAAAAAACAAAAGGCACAGAAAAGACAAAAAGAACAAAAATGAATGATTAGTAAACCGTGCATAATGTTTTATTTGCTTCTTCTGCCGGTTGACCACCCATCGAGAATAATTCATGCAGTAAATCCTTTCTTTTCTTTGCTTCACACTCCTATGCTCAGTGACAGTTCTTTTAAGTCAGCTGATCGTAAGCTCCTTTTGGAAACTATCCTTAGTTTCTACCACATATTGTCCTCCACTGTTTAGTCCTATTATTTGCAAACTTGGGTTCGTCGATTAGTGATGCTTATTACTATCCGCTTTCAAATGATACCAGGAAGAGGAGCGGCTGCAGAGCATGTTAAAGGCTCACCGCTCTTTGTGCGCGCCTGGCGCATCCAGAGCAGAGCGCGTGTGTAGAGTGGAATTCTTACATCGATTACGGGGTCGATTTTGAGTGCCTCCTATTCTTTAGAAAGCCGCTCAACCCCACGTCCATCGCGTCACACGGTTCGAGACCCTTATACTCTTTAAACTTTTATTACTCCACAGAATTCTATCATGTTCACATCTTCTTACAGTGCTTTTTTTGAGTAGGATAGTTAGCCCTTTTCGCTTGATTCACTGGTGATCTTTACGATCATTTTATTGCTCAGTTCGCCTTAGCACATGTTGTTTTCATGACATTACGCTCCTACCATACGTTCCCATGCCGCTAAGATTTGTTGGTCCTTGGAAGCTCGCATTCCCATATCACTTCCGATCTCTCATCAGATAGCATATCTATCGTATAACATTCCCAGCTTATCTGGTTCTCGAATCGGCAACATTACAATCATAAACTTTCTGATTCCCCATATCATCTTTGCTAATCATTGATCTCCGATTTGAACTCCTAGCCCTTCCGGATCACGGTAGCCATGTACACTAACGAGTTTAGCCGAGATGCGCCTCCATTCCGGAATATTTCGATCCTACCCTCACTGAGAGCGGGGCAGATTCTTCTCAGCTTTCGTTAACGTTGACTCTGCTACGTCTGTGGAGTCCTCTCCTCACGATCCGGAGCCTATGGGCACCACTCCGGTATCGTGTAGTATTTCAGACCTGATCGTCAGCAAGACGAAAGCGCCGATACAAGACCGGAGCAGAGCGCAACGTCTCGCGATGCCGACACTCCTGCTCCAGCCCAAGAAGCTTCGTCCGCTTCCTTGTCACCTCTGGGTGGACGCTCTTCGTCGGTTCGCTCGTCTTCCGCGTCCTCAGCCACCAAACCCATGGCGGGACTGATCACCTCAATGGAGCAGCTGGCTGTCACTTTATCCGCTCCGTCTGAACATCACCGGAAGGTTATACTAATTACTTAGATAGTCATCAACCCTCGCCCCATTCACATGTTTAGAGAGGCTGTGCCGCGTGTAATTTCTATTTTTAGCAAATCCCTTATTCCACAGGTCATTCCAGAACGTTCTCCGTTGGATATCCTGTTCATCGAACTGCAGCACCTAAAGACACCATTGCTTTCCGAGAGCGCTCCCGCCTAGTAATAGATAGCCTTCTGTCAGATACTTATGTGGACCGCGACGTATCGAAGCTCCCGAAGACATCGTCCATCGCGAATCCGCATACCCTTATACCTCCAACATAGCACGTCCTGTCCTTTACTAGGTCGTGTCCACCTGGTGGGGCTCTGGGGTCATATTGGATTTCTTTACGATCGTGCTTGAAGGTCGTGATCTCCACTGTATTTATTGGATTTCCATGCCGTGGACGATCTTGCAGGAGGTCGCTGTTTTGCTAAGCGCTCATCTCCGTGAAGGATTTTGTTTAGGTATATGACGTGAAGGCTCCGTGCGTTGCGCTCCCCTCAGGCAACTCTGGAGTGCGCTTCACGGCCCCGTACTGCTGTTTCAGATCCCGACTGTGATCTTTTCTTTGTGAGCCGCGCCGTGCAAGCGCGGCTATCAGCTGACAATGTTACAAGATGACTCATGATGGTATTTCAGAGCGGAGCGGCGACCGAGAAGATCTTCAACGAGGAGTCGGCTACAGCTCGCCACCGAGGACGGCAGCCCCAGGCTTTCTATCTCTTTGGAGCAAAGCCCTGGACAAGACGAATATATTTCCTTGATGTCATTCTCTGTTTGGTTCTATGTAATTGTTATATTCTATGATCATTTGTTATCATGTAATTTATTAATTCCTATTGCTGCACGTTTGTCTGTTATTAATGTTATTAAGATAAATTATATATGATTCG